>QLPF01005633.1:25281-40413 GCA_003314045.1 Hygrophorus pudorinus | reverse complement strand
CGATTTTTACTGCCAATACATGTCTGAAGGGGTCTCAGAACTTCGTGGTTCGAAAACGGCAACCTCTACGTTGTCTAGTACATATTCCTCATCTCAAAAGTCCTGTACCGATCCTTTTCTGCTTCTCGATCAAATTCCACCTTCACAAAGTGAACGGATATTGTTCTACAACATCTTGAATGACACTCTCGGTCCCCCCCATGGTTTGCAAGAGTGTGTCGGAACTTACAAGGCTCATATGGCGGAACGATCACGAATATATTTCGAACGGTTGTTCCCGACCTCTTGTCCTGGTCGGAGCAAATATAACGGTGTCCAGCCTATCAGATCAACAGAACCCCAAACATCCGCACCTGTCGGCCCCGATGCTCGAGTGGACTTCGGTGTCGACTTCAGAAAGTGGCTATTGCCTGGCAAAGCATCAAGCGGCGTTCAGGCGGTCTCAACTCCTCAGAAGTCAAGTGTCGCCCTTCCGCGAGCTCTCGCGCTACAAAAAGACAACATTACCTCCATATGCGAACCATTCTTATTTACACATGAAATCGACGTTGGCGGCGATACCCTCGACGACATCTTCCTGCGCCCATTGCCCCTGTTAGACCCTGCTCAAGATGTTATGGGATCACCGGTGCTGCGATCCGAGCTTATACGCCCCCTCTCGTCTCCCTTTGGAGAGCGTAACTACATCCACAAACAGAAATCCGCAACTTTGATGTGCTCTGGGTATACAGAACTTGAAACTCTTCCTGCGACGAAAGAGAATGGATCATATCCCAGCTCAACGGTTTCGATTTCTCGGTCATCGATGCAGAACACACATCCTTTGCCCACGTCATCTTCTATCTTCCATTTGTCTCTTTCCTTGTATGATAATCATCTGGCGTCATCCGCCGCCCGTACATCCATCGAATCTGACAAAATCCGCGATCGCCAACACGATTTATCCGTTCGTTCTCGGGCTGTGACATTCAAACCTGTGGCAAATCTCGAAACTGGAAGAACCACCAGTAGATCCGGCAGGACGAGAACCACCTCCGCTGGAGGTGGAATATGACTGTTGCGGTCGCCATTTTTATGGGGGATCTTCAGGTTCTACCGGATGACATGTTTGATTCTCTCGATTCCCCTCCTGTTCTATGATTTTTCTCATTATTCGTCGAGTTCCGCCTTCAAGCAGCGATAACCTTTCACCGCGATGTTCCTTGCCTTTGCACACACCAACCAGACATTCCATCGATACAGTAGTGGTACGTTACGTATTACAAGGTTTTGTTACATGTCGTTATATAAATCAGAAGCCAAATAATCTGGAGGACGGCAAATCCTAAGACAATAATAATAAAACGAGTAAGTTTGACCATGATACACTAAATTACTTGTGTGATAATCGATAATCGTAAATGACTGACGCAAACTTGAAAGGGAGCTGTTCATACTTGTGACCAGTTTCCAGTATCCGATTGCAGCTGATGCTTCAATCCCAGGCACCCACATACACAGAAGAAGCCACCGAACATTTTCGGCAGGCCATTGCTATAATAGTGCTGGGCTGGGTTCTCACCGGATGCAGAAGTGGGAGAAAAGGCACCACTCGTGGTGCGATGTGTATCGGTGACAGAGGGCGGCCTGAGTTGATAACGTATAGTGTCTGAAACTGGCTGGCAGAGTAAAGAGAAGGGCGAGAGAAGGTCCACGGTCCTGTGGGAATCGGAGGTCTCCGCGTCCTTATATGTGCTGCCTGCCTGTGCCTGGTGCAAATGCGGTGCACAATGGCCGGTATTGGAAGACGTAGAAAAGTCTTCAGAAACGCATGACGAGATGTCCGAAAGTGGTATGATTGGGATGGGGCGTATCGGCTGAGGTTGGTGAAGTGGAATTGTGTTCTGACATGTGAAACATGATGTCGCTGATGGGGGTAGACATGACCGTGGCGAAAACCGTGATGATATTGATGCGGGTAGCGATACAAGTGGCGAGGACGGGAGTGGAGATGCAGGTGCGTATGGTGGCGTTAGAGCAGACATTGGTGGGGTATTAGTCAATTTGCGTTTAGGGTATAAGGGTGCGCGGCACTGGACATCGCCTGGGGATCGCGTGTCTTTATGAAGCGCGCGCCTGGTCTGAGTCGGCTGGCTGGCGCCGCTGAGCCATGCAACGCCTCCAGCGTTCTCGAACTGCCAAGTGTAGTGAGGGGTGGCTTCGGAAGGCCAAGGATAGATTGAAGACTTCATGGCCGAGTCAGATTCTAGTGCTCCCGCGAGGGACGGAAATCCATGTGGGTTGACGTATTCCGAGTCGTGAGTCCCATCAAACTCTATGTCCATAAGCATACCCCTGTCTTGCCTGCTGTCTACTCTAATGACTGTTCGACCTTCATCATGCAGCAACATGGGTGTGATGACCATATGTGGTGAGCCAGATGACACCGGTGACGGTGTACCCAACTCGGGTGCAGGCTGAGACTCGAGGTCCGTCCAAAGACGCATTCTCATATGCAGCTCGACGTGGCATTGAGGAGACATGATTGGAAATGGAAGAGATGGTACGGAGGTATGAGGTGAGCCACAGTGGGCATTAGTTGGGGGGGAGAAAAATGTGGGATTATTGGAGGAAGGATGAATATATCTGTTAATGGAAGTTTGGTTGTAATGCATGTCGATGTTCGTCAACGATGCAAAAGCTTGAGAGGGCTTTCCGAAGGACGACCTGCGCGTGGTTTGTTGCTTACGAAGAGGAGGGTACGATGGGCGGGGACCTTCTGAACGCAAGTAGTTGGTAGAAGAGTTCATGGGACTAGGAAATATGTGAGGAGTGACCAAGTAGTTCGATTTATAGTCATTTGTGGGAGGTGGAGTGGCGCTTTCAGTAGTACGTCACGGCTTCTTTGGAACTTGTGTCTAGTGAAAGAAGGGCGATTGTACTATATATCAAGGTGGAGTTAGCGGAACAAAGGATATGTCGTTTACCACTTGCAGTGTAAATCAATAGAAATTTGTGACCTTGGCCACAAAGAATGTGGTTACGATAAGATCAGAGCGATATATCAGGCATATCAACGGCCGGGTTAGGTGGACCAGAAGCAAACTATTACTGACAAGTGTCATGAATGCCAGGCGTGAGTGCTCCGAGTCGTGTTGCGCTCACCATTGTCAGGTTCTTCCATTGGGACCGCATGCATAATACGCGACGGTTACGTACCGCGTACATGTTCTTGCGGACCTAAGTAAAAAGATCCTGATGTTTGTCTGTTCCCAAGAGAGCCAAGCCTGACGCTGGCAGCGTGTAATACCGCAGTACAGAAGTCAGCAACGCCCTCGGATGTCGCCGTCAACGTGATCTTGCTCGTTCCAGGTCGTTCAGAGCGTCATGCTAATCGTCAATTAGGGGGTGTTCAGGTGACCTATGGGCATGGACCTGAAGCCTGAAGCTCTCCAAAGTCTAGGCCAAAGCTTAATTTTTTGATCGCAAACATATAAAGTGTGGGGCCTGAGACTGGTTATGATAGGACATTCGCACTATACATGCAGCAGTAACCCCATCTGGAGCAGTGCGTAAACCATTATATCTACTGGGAAACTGATTTTTATTACACTGGCATATTGAGAGTAAAACTTGAGAATTTCAAGTTCCTTAGGTCGACGTACGTCTTCTATCTTATCATATTTTCTTATTATCTGTTCACACTTTGTGGCTATCAGTGTCCACATAATCGCAGACAGGCCGGAGCATTACCTCGTGTCACTATCAATGAATGAAGGATCGTAGCCGCGTCAGAGCGCTTCCGACGCTGTCAAGATGCGACTCATAATACAGGGACTCAGCGGCCAGGAATCAGGCCCGTAGTAATTTTACAGCGCTTTCCTTGACGTGAAAGATTATACATGATGTACGTATATAAGCCGCACAAATTATTCGATATGAGTATCGGAAAATAAAGAACGAGCTAAAAACACAAATGAACAGTCGTTTCTTGATCTTGAAACAACTGGACAAAGAGACAGAATTTCGAAGATAAGTGCTCATAATGCTCCTCACTACACGCACAAGTAAAACACATGAACCACAACCGACCTTCCCCATATTACTGAATTTCATTCGGCGACAACAAGTCCGCCCATGGCCCTCTGCACCTCCCTCATGTCGTGGTCCATGCCATTTCCCTGAGCAGGGCTTGTGCCTGGGCTCCCTGCACCGCCTCCGTTCAAGACCCTTGGTCCTAACCCAGGGTGTCTCACGCCTAACGCAGCACCTAACATCCTCTTACCGGGATCTCCGATCCTTGGTCCACCCAAGCCTTCTGGATGCAAGCTCGTGGCAACAATGGCAGGATCTGTAGGCGGATTCCCAGCATCGCGCGCAACTGTCTCACCTAAGGATGAACTAATGAGCGAATTGAGCGTGGGGTGCGAGGGTAGGGACGGGAGCGTTGGGGAAGGTTCGCGCCCGCTCGCGTGTATGTTTGATGGGATAGATACAGTGTTGCTCAGAGTGTGTTGCCCGTTGGGCCGGAAACTGCCTCCGTTGCCATTTGTAGCGCTGGTATTGCCTCCCGAACTAATCCGTCCATGGGCGCTGGGGAAAGCAGACATGGAAACGGCTCGTGGATTGTGGGTGCGTGAAGGATTGGATATATGTTGGCCACGAGAATTGACGGTTTGAATGACAGTTTGGGCATCTGGGCCGTCATACGGTCTGATGGAAGCAGAAATGCCGGTAGAAGAAGAGGTCAGGATGGGGGGAGGGTAGGCGATAGTATTGAGATATGCTCGTTTGGCTGGAAACATTTCAGGTCAATATCGGAGTCGACTTGAGGTGAAGGACATTGCATAACAACAACAGGGTCCGTGATGGTGCTTACCGACTGATGCATCCTGAAAAACAATCAAAAGACTTGTGTCGTCCCTCCACTTGATCTTGAACCCTCCGCTGACACTTTCCCATTCTGCAAACGCAGACTGGATGTCTTTGGTCTTTAGTTCCTTTGGAAAGCCAGTCAAATAGAGGATCCGCGTAACTGAGGCGGACAGTCCGGAGAGTGAAGTTGTCATTCGAGACAGCGATAACGAGAAAGCGTAGTGCAAAAGAGGGAGTTCCTTGCGAGGAATGCGTATGCTAAAAGGAAAACTATTTAGCTTGTTTTGATTGAGCCGAGTGTGTTTCAAGTTTTCGCTTGGCCGAGGAAGGATAATTTAATGAAGGATATAAGCGTATGAATCCGGAATAATGGGGCAGAAAGGGAGTGAAATTTTAGTGTTATTACAACGACGAGGACGAGGAAAAGGATGAGGATGGCAATCGAAAGTAAAAGTTTCAAGTCAAGGACAATAAACAACGGTTCTCACGACAAACCATCACCACCACCACTCACCATGGACAACGAACTGCTACGCGTATGGCAGTTGGTCCACGAGCTAAGCGACCAGCTCGCCCAGAATCAAAAGATGGCAAATACTCTGCAGTCTCAAGCAGGTGTTCTCAGAGTATGTCTACATTCAACACCATGCAAGAACAGAACATGCAAAATTGCTTTCTAGAATCAAGCCGTTCACACTGGGACCGGCTTTGCATTGAGACGATTCAACACAGACATATCGAAAGGTGCGTTGTCCCTCTGTTGTAATGTAATAGACGATTGACCTTTGAACGTAGAGTCATTCGAGTCTGAGCTCGAGCGTATGAACGCCCAGATTATAATTGAGAACCAGACGTTTCTCCACGAGAACAAGCAACTGAGTGTTCTTCTGAAAGAATACGAAGTGACGATGGACACTATCATGTCCAAATTTCGAAATCACGCTGTGGGTTTTCCATTTCCATTCATCACAAATATCTAACGCCGAACCCCAGCTAGCAGCTCAACAACACGAACTGACTTTAACACGGCACTACGAAACCCTCCTTCTCACACGTGAAACCCAAGGCATGTCGTCCGACCTTACAACCAACACAAACATATCTCTTTCCCTGCAACGCTTATCTCAGCACCTTCGTGCACTCCTGCGTTCTATGGCAGGTGAAAACCCAAACACAGAGACCATTTCAAATCAGCTCTCAGCTGTGGACGTTGACAGCCTGAAAGCACTTATGGAGGAACTCGACGAGGGAGGCGGGGGCGGGTACCTCGGGTCGGAAGGCAGAGAAGACTGGGCACTCGAACGAGAATGTGAGATTTCGAGATTGGAGAAGGAGAATAACCAGCTGCGGAGAATGTTGGGGATCGACCAGGCCTCTGTGGATGCCAGGGGGATCAATCTAGATGAGAGTCGGGTGGAGAGCGGGCGACATATGTCGTGTAGTCCGAGACGAGCGAGTCCGTTAGGGATGGTTAATAGCAGTGATGGGTGGGACGTACGGTTTTCGGGGAATGGGTATGTGAATGTGATTGGTGGTGGGGATGCTGGGAGTGGGAATGGAGGACAACAGCAATTGGACCCACACCCCCCGCAAGGGGTCGGACCGCTACAGCGAGCTATGGAGCTGCAACCCGGACTACGGATGCAAGGAGCACGGAGAGCTGGAATGTTTGGCCAAAGAGGCAGGGGAAGAGGCGGAATTCCACAACTGGGCCCTCCTGGACCTTCATCGTTGTGGAGCAACCAGCCAATATCGCCTGCTCCTCCGATGCCAGACAGACCATGGCAATCCCAAGGCGGGTCGAGTTTAGATCTCAGCCGTTGATATCCTGTATTTTTTTACAAGTGGACTTGCGCTGGACAATATATTCTCCGGACCGAGGTGGTCATTTCAGGAATACCGGTGTTCGTGACCGAGTCGAGTCCTGTACTATGTCTTCACCAGCCTTAAATCTTCCTCCAGAGCTGTATTCTAAAATATTAGAACAGGTTCCACAAGGTTTTCTCCAGCACACAGTCCTCGCGCTCACCCGGGCTCTTCCATATTCCCCCATCCCACTATACCATCTTTATCAACACATCCGTCTTACCCATGCTAGTCAGGTCGTGCAGTTGTACCAGCGCCTGCAAGGTCAATCGGGCGATATAGCTATCGGGTGGATCCGCGAGTTCTCCTTGGAGACATGGAGGGTGGATGCAGATGTCGTGGTTAATCTTATAGGGCTATTGCATACCGGAAGGGTAACAGCATTGAGTTTGTTCATTGGCCCGAATTTCGCACCAGAACATCTGGTAGAGATGTTCGATAAGCCGATGGTGCCTCTGAAGTACCTTTCGATGCGGTTCCGACCCTAGTGAGTGCCAGTGCTATGTGTTCCCCGGTGAAATTATTATACTAACTCGCAACAGTGTGCAGAGGGCAACTTATTACCAATTCCTCAAGGTAATCAATCCGATGATTGTTAATGACAGAACTTGATCATTTTCGCAGGGAGCATACTTCGATTCCGCCCTGATAGCCTTATCAAGATGGCCACCAACCTGCCTCCCAATGCTATCTATAATCCAAGACCCCCTCGACCCCGACCTCACGCACAAGCAAGCCTTCGCCCAACCCCTTGTCTTTTTCCGTCTTGATCCTTTCGCCACCCTCGCCTGTTCACCCTACTTACGAGGTCTAGTTTCTCTCCGCCTTCGCATTCCCTCACGCCAGCTCCCCCGTTATATATCCGCTCTCCCGGGCAGCCTCCCGTCACTGCAGCTCCTCGACCTTTCTACTTGCACAATCCTCAGCTCAGAGCTTGACAACATCCTCATGCGGTTCCCGAAACTACGACATATCATCTTGGATGGGTGTGCACTTGGGCTTGAGAGGGTCGACTCCAGAGAAAGCCAATGGGACATTGGGAAGCGATGTGCACTCGCGGGGGTGCGGAGGGCGAAGGAGAGGGAGGCAAAGTTGAAGAATTGGTTGGAGACTCAGGCACTTTTAGGACGTCCTGTAGTGACGGAGGCTGGGCCAACTCATGGAGCCAACGTACCAAGGCCTGGTAGGCCCTCCGGGAAGGGTCGCAAGGGTTTGGCCACCGCTACCATATCATTGAGGGCGTCACCTCCCAAGCACAAGGTCACATTGCCAGTGGTGTATAAAGAGAAAACTCAA
This sequence comes from Hygrophorus pudorinus, assembly GCA_003314045.1. Lineage (NCBI taxonomy): Eukaryota > Fungi > Basidiomycota > Agaricomycetes > Agaricales > Hygrophoraceae > Hygrophorus > Hygrophorus pudorinus. Next base: position 32,397 of record QLPF01005633.1, on the reverse strand, counting down.
GTGAAACGTGAGATCCATATTCTCCCTCCCTCACCAACACTCGTGTCATTTGCCATGACGACCATTTCACGTGGGCAGCCCGAGAGATACCAGGAATTTACTACAGAATTCGAGAAGGGATGGGCAGACGGGTTGAGACAGCTCAGCGCCATCCGGCGAAGATATCGTCAGTCGTGGCGGAATGGGGTGCGAGTTGTACGCTTTATAAACGAGGATGGAAGCGATGACGGCGAGGGACTCGATGGTTTGGTTGATTTAGAAACTAACGACGAGGATTTTTTTCGTGCGGTAGATGGTGGAGATGGCGAGGCTTGTAAGCCTCCTGTGTTATGCCTCTCTGGCCCGACTCGAGACGAGAGTCATGCAGTGGGCTGTGGACATTCTGTCGGGTGGAGTGTCTGGAAGGACGAACTGTAGTAAAATATTTTGTTTTATGTTATCTAATCTAATCTCGACTCTGAGTATACAACACGTGTAGTATTTCACCACCATGCCTTGCTCCCAATGGCTGCCCAACCGTCAACCACAGACTCCCCTGGAGTCATCAATCGCCTCGTGCGTTCCATGAGCACCAGCGTTGTCAATAGTAATCCATCAAAAGCCTCTCCATCGCCCGAAACTTCCGAGATTCCGCGATCAGACAGCAGCACTGCTGCAGCCTGGCGGAAAAAGATATCGGCCATCGATCGGTTCAAGAACTTTGGAAAAAAGGAGAAGGAAAAGAAGATAGAATTTCCTCCTGCTGAGTGGTTTGACGACGCCAAAGAAAATAATGGCACAACGGCAGCTGCAGCCATTCCGTTACCTGGCACTTCAGCAGTCAAGCCCGAGGGTGGCTCGGATGACGCAAATATACACGGCCCAGGAATAACAACGCCCAGCACTAGTACGACCCCTCCGGACCAAGCCACAGTCGAATCGGGTGAAGAACGTCCGGAGCCCAGCTATATAGCACGGAAGATCCAGACGCTGATGGATTCCCTCTCTAGTACTCCATTAGGCTCGCCCGTCGTGCCCCAGGCGCAAACGCCCCAATCCGACGCGGATGGTCGTCCCATACCGCCGCCACCGCCTGCCCCGATCAACGACTCAAAGTTGGTTTCCCTGCTTTCCTCAGCGACTGTTATGAATGGGTCGATCGGGAGAGGCACGCAGAGTGTTTGGTCGGTGTTGGAAAAGTTGAGGGCACCGAAACATCCTACGCAGAACGTGCGAGATGGAGGGGCGGGAGAATGGGAAGTTGGTAAGGATGGGGAGGATGAGAATGGCTGTGATGATGAGAATGCGAGCGTCATGATGTGTTCACCTCTCATCCCCGGCGCAGATTCAAAAGTCTTGCTCGCCGACTCGGAGGTGGTCCCGGTTAGGGAGGAGGACGAGACACACCAACGCAGTGAAGAGCCCCAGGCAGGACCCAGTCAATCGCAGGAAAAACCACTGCCGAAGAAGCCTAACCAAGGAATATGGCCATGGAGAGTCAAGGAGCACAGAGTGTGGGTACCCTCCCCCACGAACATCTCTGTCCAGGCGACGTGGTGGGGGTTCAGGATGTAAGCATTCTATCCACGCACTTTGAACATCAATTTATGTCTCGCCCAGCTACCTCCCCCCTCCTGTCCTGGACATCCTCAACAGCAAACAGCTCGAAGCCGCCAAACGCGCAGCGATGATTACCACCGCACTCAAGTGGCTCATCGACCACCTTCCTGCCAAGCTCGTCCCCCTGCAGTTCCGTCCCGTAATCCCAATGCTCAAACACCTCACGCCGTACCTAGGATATATTGGCGTATTCATCGCGTGGAGCTGGGGCGCAATTAAGATGTACGATAAAGGTAGATCTCTTGCAGTATCGTTCGTTTGCCTCAGACGCTAAGAACTACACCAGGACACGGCGTTGTTCTATCAGCTACCTGGATACTCCCCGTAGCACTTATCCCAAGCACGTGGGACGCCAACGATTTCCCCCCTATCACAATACACACGGACAAAACACCTGCGGGTGATGATATGGACTCAGAGAAGCCTAACGGTTCAGGAAAGGCAGAGGACGCGTCTGCGGAGGGGAAGAGTGATCCTACTACTAGCAGTGGGAAGGGAAAGGAAAGGGCGTGGTAGACGGTTTGCCTTCCGGACGCGCTCTCAAGGATCCGCACGTCAGAACCTTCTTGCATGCACGAATTCCTGTATCATCTCGCCTTCGTGGTTACCAATTGTAATAACACGGGTTCACGCAAATCATTGACAAGTAATATGTTCGTAAATATATATACTGGTGGTAGCTACAATTGTATGTACTCGTAATGAGAAAGTCCAACATCAATTCTACAAGATGATTGCGATCCAAAAGTATAATAACCAATAACCAACAATAAGGAAAAGAACAGCAAGAAAAAGCGAAAAGCAAAAGGAAAAGGAAAAAAGATTAGAAATTAGCTTGACTCATCAGTTTCGTTATAACCCGCAAGAGCTCCGCGCACATCAACCACACACACCCACATACCCGCCTGCACCCTCCCACGCGCTTCCAAGACGACTCCTCCCCCTCCCTTCAACCGCAACCCTACACAATCTCTCTCGACCCGCACCCAATCCCCCTTCACGTCCCTTGCCCTCCCACCCCACACCCCGTTCCCAAAGCACGTTCCTCAGCGCCCGCAAGCGCAACAAAACAGGGTTGCCCACGGGCCGCATCCGCCAGAGGACAGACCCCGGTGGCGGGGGCTGGCGGGGGCGGAGAGGCGAGCGTGGTGGGGTGAGGGGAGGAGGGAATTGCAGCGGGAGAGGGGCGGGAAGATGGGTGCGTGGGCATTGGACAGCGCAGGAGCCGAAGGAAGACGAGGGGATAAGCGGGATGTAGATCGGGGTTGGGGCTGCTACGTGATTGTTGTCTGGGTCCGGTGCGGAGGTGGGCAGATTGGGTAGGGCAAAGATGGATACGGAGGCAGGATGCACGCGGTAGCCCGTTGGTTTCAATTTTATCCTCGTTGTCTTCTCTCCACCACCATTCAGCTTCTCGGTCAAGCCCTTTTCATACGACGGCTCGCTGGACGGTGTGATAGAAAGCACAGTGGCGGAGATATATGCGCTCTGGATCCCTTTGGCCAGATCGACAAATGATGATACGCTCCGACTCATTCTGCGTACCAATCGCTTGCCTTTCTCTGCTCCAGCCAACTCGGTCGTCTCTCCCATCCCAAGACCAAGGCCAACCAAGCTCAGATCCAATTCCAATCGGCCGAGGAATCCACGACCACGCCCCCCATCACGACGATTGACTATGCCCTTCTCCGGGCCAACGAGTGCGAGTGGACAGTGAGACGTGTCAACGAGCGTTAACCGCGAACGACATGAATGTCTCAACTGCGTCGGAGGGACATCACTCACAGGCGAGGCCAAGAGAGTTGGGGACGAAGAGGGATTTAGCCACGAAGAGAGTGGTGACTTGTAGGATGAAGGTGATATAGACGACACACTAGTCGCAGCAGTGGATCCAGAAGACCGACTGCTAAAACTCCACCTGCTCCCACTCGATGACGACGTGGACGAAGCGGCGGAGCACGCGGCACAGCTATCTGCACGAGATGATCTGACAGGGGCGCGGTTTCCTTTGCCCTTGATGCGCCTTCGTTCACCATCTTCCCATTGAACAACTTTGAGAAGACTGTCGAGAAGGACGCTCTCGTGAGCTTTAGCGTGAGGAGGCAGTGAGAGATGTGAAGAATAAGAGGGGAATAGGGGCCCATTCATGCTGGCGAGGACGTCTTTGAAAGGGACAGAGTTGCTGTAGGGAATGGAGGAAGGAGATAGCAAGGGCTTTGTTGTCTTTGGGGGTGTGCTGGGTATCATGAACGGATACTGAAACGGATCATCGGCAAGTGGTTTCTGTGTATCCTCCATTCCAGGGAACTGATCCACACAGCCATTGTACGGGGTATACGGCGCGACTCTGTGGGAATACCTGACAGAGGCTCTCGCGCGTTGTTGATGCCTCCTCTCCTCGTCCCGTTTCCTCAGTTCAGCCATAGCCAACGCCTGTTCCTCTTTCTTCTTCAACATGTTCAGCTTCTCGATCCTCATGCGCCTCTTCTCGTCGTCCCAGATCTTCTCACATGCGCGAAACCTGTCTTCTCTTCTGTTCTCCTCCCACTTCTCCCTCTCTCTCCTCTGAGCCTCCAACACAGCTTTCTCGTCCTCTTCGTCAAGGAGTCTGCCAGCTGGTACGAAGCAAACATCAAAGTCCTCGTCCTGAACGGCGGCGATACGGGGATCGTCGTCGTCGGTGACTTCGATACCTTTGAGACGGAGAAGGAGAATCTTTGCAAGGTGAATATCGTCGAGAGCGTAGGCGATGTGGACCTGATCTTCGAGGGAGGGGGCAAAGTCTGAGGTGTCATAAGAGTCGGGTGACATGGAAGCGGAAGTTGTTGCTGAAGAGCATAGGGAAGAATAGGGGGGTGTAGAATGAGCTGGGGGTGGAGAAGGAGAGGCGGATCTAGGAGTGGAGAGGTGAAGCTGTGGGGGAGCTGTGGCACGTAAATATTCTTTGATACTTTCTTCCGCTCGACGTTGTCTTTCTTCAGAGGCATGCCTAGCCAAAGCCGCCTGAGAAACCTCCTTGGACCTGCCACGCCTGTTCATTTCGCGATAGAGCGGCTGTGGGGGGACGTTATGTCTGGGATATAGGGTGAGCATGGTAGTAAAGAAGAAAGGAAAAAAGGAGGCGATTTTACCTGTTGCGATGGGAATATAAAGATGTGTGGTAAGTGCCTCGAGGCGCAGATTTGACACAGGATGATCTAAGATATGGACCAGTGGTCTGATAGACTTGGGAATTTGACGCAGGGACAAGTGAGACCTGAAGTGATTATATTGTTATCATTGAAAGGGTCGGACAATGTGTGAGACGATGAGTGACGGTTGTGGTCGTTGGTGGTGGTCGTGGTGGTCACTGAGGAGATTGTGGTCGTTAGGAGATTGCCGTTACGGAATTGACCGAGTACAGCCACTTTGAGATACCATCTGCCATCCCCTGAAGAGTCGTCTCTGACAATTCACCTAGCCTCATGTCTACTCGTATTAGAAGGTAGTCTCCACCGTTCTGGTCTCTTGCACCTCATGCTATTCTTTCCGCGCTGTCCGAAGCGCCCAATGTTTAGCCAGTCGCTTGTACGCATCATCGAGTCGAGTCGTGTGGGAACCAAATCCACTACGTTGGCGTGCTACCCACCTTTAGGTTAGCCAGACCGCTTGCGATAAAATAACCAAAGCATGGCCGAGTGTATATTGTTATCGTAACGGACAAAGTCGTTGAGAATTCGTAGTATAATGCCCAGTGGAGTAAATACTGCAGATGATAAATGAGATGGGAGGAACTACCCAAATTAGTCTATCGAGGGTGCGTCGCATCAGGATCAGGAGAAAGTGCATCGTGGCCCTGAAGCAGAAATGGAGATACACTGTAACACTGGCATATGGATACATGTATGTGGATGATTCCTACAGCCCAACTAGTTGATTCGAGATTAGTATATATATCCGACCTCTTCGGTACTAACATCGACCGTCGAATTCATTTCCGACACAAGAAAAGGCAGAATGGCTAACCTCTCTAGTATCGTATAGAACGGTTATTACGGCCGAATGATAAGGAAAGCAGAATAAGACGATTACGATTGGACGGACGGAACGGCGCATAGATAACTTGTGAATACAATGGACGGAGCTCGGAATTGAATAATAAACATCCGTCCATTCAATATTCAATACTGTGATTGTGCCGACACTCCATCACCGAACGAAACGTGATGGCAAGATTGCGCAGTCACGGTAGCAATGTGGCTCTGGTTACCAAGGCCGCAGCCACACAAAGGCAAATATAGCCACTCATCCTGGTCACGTGTAACTTACCTATCAGTCAACCATGTACCTCAGTACTGGTACAGATGTCCGGTGTTGGAAGTGATGCTATCCCGTCAGACACAGCGCTTGTACTGAGATTAAGCAATTAGTACATAAAAGGGGTTTCCAGAGTTGGGCGTTGATGCGGTACCCTAATAACTGCCTAGATCACTCTCCAATATGGTCTACACCTTATCCAGCCCAGAACGTTCGAAAGCCAAACTTACACCAGTTTGGAGTGTTCTGCTACCACTATGTCTGGCGCTAATAAAGGACCACCTACTCTTCTTTCTGAACAGGTAACTCAAGCATTGCCTTCCAATCCTCCACTAGAACGATACTCTTCAACTTCTCCATCAATTCCAGGCGTGTGACAAACCTATCGTGATATCGCCGGACCATACCCAATAGGTCGACCTTTGCTTTTCCCTGGTAGTCCTCGAACCCGATTGTGAGCTCCCTTTCGGCAAGCCAATGTATGATGAAATCGATGTCACTCTGATCAGATCGGTTTTTATGCAAAGTCTTGGGACGGGTGGAGGTGTAGCACGAAGCCCAGCGTTTCAATTTGGTGAGAATGAGGACGCGAGGGTGCAGGATGTGTAACACTAGATGAGGGGTAAAAGTAGAAGATAATGGGAGACACTGTTCATATTTACCGGACGCTGGCTCCAACGAAACCGAATATGTAGGCCATGCGACTACAGGTAGACCGAGCGTACCTGCCGGTAGAGTCTCGATAAGAACATTATTTTTGCTCCTATGCACGAGTTCTTCGCCTCTCAATTCTGAACCGGGTTCCTAGGGTGAAGATGGGTATTGTGTGTTCCGCCCACAAAACTGGGACGACTATGACACACCTTTACAAAATATAATCTTAATCCTGCCTTTGCAAAGTGCACATCTAGCTCGGATATCCGCTCTCGCAGGGCCTCAAGCCCAATAGTTTTCATCTCGATGAGAATGTCAATATCGTGCTGGCCAAGAGTGAGTCAATTGTGTACCATTTGAATGTTGTGCATGAGAACTTATTTCTGTTGGTCTCTCGCTTCCCAACAAAGACCACGCAAATCCACCAATGTAAGCATGAGAACAGCCAAGTTCACTGAGAAGTTTTGATAGTGTGTGCGCGGCAACCACCTGGTCTTGCCGAGAAGTCGTAATTGAAATCATATTATACCCAGGTGCCAACAGGAGTGGCAATTGTGAACTTCAGAA
>QLPF01005633.1:0-25244 GCA_003314045.1 Hygrophorus pudorinus | reverse complement strand
GGCTGTGGCACTACTAGGTGCCAACAGGAGTGGCAATTGTGAACTTCAGAAACCATACTGCTCGAGACGTAACCCAGAGTTTTCGAATAAAACAACTTGGAGCTGCTGGTATTCGGAGGTCATGCTACTAAGCAAAAAGCGCTAAAACACTAGTACTGGAAGTCAACATCCAGTCACTCACCTCACACATCTTCCTGCTCATCCACCGACGTTCTACTTCAATATATATCGAGGCCAATGATGACCTCGGGATGGCAGCATCGGTATCACCACATCTCATCTTGTACCTCATTCTCACCCTTCTCCCCATCTGACCTCATTATTTCATTAATCTCAGTAGTACTTTCGCTCTCTTATCGCATAGGCTGGCCAGGCAGAATGATTGACTTCTTCGATACCTCAATATCAATCACTATTTATGTTGTTCTGTAAAAATGTAAGAAAAGAAAACCATATATGCATAGGTCAATAATCCGATCGTGAATAGACAATAAGTGACTCACGTTCCCCAGAACAGAGGTTCCCTTCCGACTGGAATAAATCTACGGCCGCACTACTGTCATATTGGAGCAACTGGGTCATCTTTGGACGTGTAGCCAGAAATAGTACGTACTTTCACAGCAGAGCCTTCGTAAACGCCTTAACCCATCTCCACATGAGTACGGCAGGTACTGACTGGATTGATATTCGGGGCCCGTGCTGCGGATATTTGAGTCCATAGTTAATATTTGAGGATGGTATTGACAGCCCACTGAGTCAGGACTGGCGGTTCTAAGAAGTAACGCCGACTCGGAGTCTTGTGGTGCGAGGCCTCGGGCGCCCCTGTAATCTGACCTGATCGGATTCTTCCGAGTCTGACCGACTCCCCACAAACCCGGTGGCGGTTCCAAATGCTCTCACTTTCTGGTCTTACCCTCAGGCTGATGCTACGTGTTCTCCATCCAGCTCATATACCTGCTTCTCCTTTAGCTTACAGATGTTATCTTTCTTGGCTACTCACCTCAACGTGCGCTTTGAGCCTGGGCCTATCTCAGAAGCCGAGGATGAAGAGACCATCGTGAGTTATGCCTTTCAATTGACCAGGTGCATGCTGCTGATGTCGACCATAGTCAGTCAATGTGCATGCGCTAAAAGCTCTTGTATTGCCACTACCTGACATTCCATGGCGCGGTGTGGCGGGAATATGTGGTCGGACTATCACCCCAATGTACAAAAGCTTTCAAAATATGTTACATGAAGACACGGAGCACGTTGCCCGGCTGTTATCAGAGCTGGAGCCATTGCACTACAACGACGAAGTGAGTTACTAAGCCTCCTCATTTCCTATCATGTTGAACTTAATTTTAGGATTTTGAACCATGTGTGCCGCTACCGCAGTCGGCACGTTGGACCAATGCGGTCTCGGGTCACAGCTGCAACAAATCACTTTCAGGAGATACGGACCAGTCAAGACGTCAACGGTCAGGGTCAATATCAGGCGTATGTTCATGTATTATTCATGTATGCCGTTCTCATGTCGCCTGGTTCCATGTAGTCTGGCCACCCGCTCATTATTCCAAGCTCCCATGCCTCCATCCCAATAATCATCATAACCCCACCCTACCTCCCCCAACCCTGCGAAACCTTTTGTCGAGTACCTTTTCAAGACAGTTCATTCGGCAATAGATTAACCCTGCCGGCACACCCAGCCTTCAACGAAGTCTTTCCTCCCCTAATACCCACACCTTATCCATTGGTACCCGTGGCGCAAAATTGGATATGGGTGGACGGACATTGGCAGGCTGTGCTGCCGACGCTGGAGGAACAAGCTAGAAGAGGCATGTTCTCCAGGGCACTGATGGTGAAGAGAAGGTCGTGTCGAACCCTTTGTCGGATTGGCTCACGCAATACACCTTGAGCCTTGATGTGCTCGCAAACTTGTGCGTCGAACGTGACGTTAGTTCACTGAAGACATCCGGGGTAGTCCCCTGGGGTACCTTATTCTTTCAGAGACTCGGAGGCAAGCATCGCGTTGGCTGCGCTGCAGTTCTGGGTGCAAATTTAAACTGTGGCGAACTTCTTTTTACTATGAGAATTACAGTTTGAATACGATGCCTATCACTCCATGTTATACTACCCTTGTAATACGCAGGGAGCCTGAAGAAAACGTCCACCTGAAATGACACGTGTTCCAAGCACGCTCACGAACATTGACTGCCGGCGCTCCTTTGTCAATTGCTACATTCCAGACGGGCCCAAAGGCTTCTTCACTTCCTCTTAGAATGTCTTTCAAAGCCTTAGTATACGCCTATGTTATTGGCGGCCTCACCTTCATCCCCCTGGTCATCATTGGTCTTATATTCTTCACAATTTACACCTCTGTTCCTCTCGAAGATACCGACGTGAACCAAGAAGTTAAGACGAACCTCAAGGTTCATGATCAAAATCAGGGCCAGGAGACGAAGTCTCCAGTAGAAACAGAAGAGCCTATGGTTATGGCGGTTGATGATATCCCCAAGACTCGGAAAGGGTGGCTAACTATGCGCCGGACGTTTGAAGAGTCGGCTTTCGATGGCTCCTACGTTACACTCGTTCGGTCGTTCCTAGATGCTAGGTCGAAGGACCCTAAACGTTCCAGACCGAAGGACATGTGGTACGTGGTCCTGAAGGGGAAGGTCTTGTATCTCTACGAGGACGAGGGCATGACGGAATGCGAAGCGGCGCTTGAGCTGGGTGGGCACGATGTCGTGATCTACCCCGAGGGTCTTTTAGATGGTGAACTATTCGCAAGGAGAAATGCCATCCGTTTGAAACCCAAGCTGTCGGGATCGGATAAGGTGCTACCGAGCGTGGCGAGGGAGATGAACCCGGAGGATGTAGATATCGACCGGAAGGTCGAAGAACTAGGCTGTAATGCCAAAAAGCAACCCAAAGAGCGGGAGAAATTGGTCGAGGAGGCCAAGCGACGGGAAGCGGTTGGGGACGAGGCATTGAACCCATCCAAACCCTGGTTTATCTTTGTTCGGTCGAATATCGAGATGGAGGACTGGTATCTTGCTCTGTTACATGCTTCCGACCATCCATCAAACAGTCCAACGCTTTCTCCCCTGCTAGGTATCTTCCGGCCTTCCGATATGAACCATCTGGTATCGACACTGGATGCACAACCAGACGTCATACCTATGCGTTGGCTCAACGCACTTATGGGTCGCATTTTCTTCAGCTATTACCGCACACACGTTCTTGAGGCTTACATTATCGGACGGTTGATGAAGAAACTGTCAAAAGTCAAACGTCCGGCGCTCCTTACGGATATCGTGGTTACTGAGGTCTCTGTTGGGAATACGGCACCATCGTTCAGCAAACCCATGCTGAAGGAGCTAACCAGGGAAGGCGACGCTGCATTGGAAGTTCAACTGCAGTACAAGGGTGAGATACGGATCACTATCGAGGCCACGGCCACCATCAACCTTGGTGCGAGGTTCAAATCGTATACCGTGAAGTTAACATTGGCCGCTGTGTTGAAGGAGCTGGAGGGGAATCTGTTGATTAGGGTAAAGCGTCCACCTAGTAACCGGATTTGGTATGCTTTCACCCAGTCACCGAGAATGGTCCTCGACGTCGAGCCTATTGTGAGCGATCGGCAGATTACTTGGAGCATGATATTGAACACGATTGAGTCGAGGCTGAAGGAGATCGTGCGTCTTTCAAGTCAACACAAGCTTGAGCTTTCAGCTGACTGATGGGCGTAGATTCAAGAATCAGTCGTCATGCCGAACATGGATGACATTGCATTCTTCGAGAGCTCACTATACCAACATCGAGGGGGGATATGGCCCGACGCTTCACGGCGCGAAAAGGCACCGCCATCTACCTTGGAACCCATCGTCGACGAGAGCCAATCGACCGTTTCAGCCCCTGTCATGGATAGATCAACGTCAGCACCAATTACTGAAGTAGAGTCATCCCCACTCAAGAAGTCTCAGTCTGCCGAGGAGTTGTCAACGAGCGCAGGGTCTTCCCTTTCGCCTCCGGAGAGCGTGCCTGTGGCTCGTTCTTCCACTACCACATCTGATGATTCTTCTGGCTCCATGCGAGCCCAGCGTCGTACATGGTTTTCCGCCGTGGGGACCGAAAACAGTGTTCCGGAGGATCAACCAGCTTCGGAAGAAACCACTGAAGTGCCTCGAGCGAGAACGCCCGACACAGATATATTACAAAATCATGAGATCAACGGTGTCCAGGCTGACCCTTCGGACAACGACGATTTGCAGTCCCAAACAAGCTACTTGGCACCGAGCACGGCTGCCCGACGACCTTCGACTTCATCACACCATTCTCATTCGTCATCTGTGTACGAACACTCCCCGTCCTCTTCTTTTGACAACGATTTTGCCTTCTCTGATACAACACCATCACCGGCATCAACTCCGTCCAAGAGCCCACAATATTTACGTTCGGGATCTGGTCCCAATCCACCTACAAGTCCAACAGGTTTTCTTTCAACTCTCAAGTCACGCGCAGGAGATAAACAGGCTCTGAGCAATTCTGCCAAAGAGACTATGCGAAAATGGGGTGTCAATTGGGGTGGACTTCGGCGAGACGGAAACGGAAGCGGTGGCTCTAATGACGATCGGCCTGATCACAGAAATGTGGACCCGGCGACACGCACAGATAACAATGTCAACGCATCACACAAAACGAGGGCTAGTTATGCAGAAGTGCGCGCAGCCGTGACTGAGCGAAAGGAGAGAGAAAAGCCGCAAGAGGACAGTAGGTCTTCTTCTCCTATTCCCATACCGGACGCAGTGAAAGGAAAGGAGAGAGCCGATAGTCATTCGGCAACTACGCGGACAATGTCCTCTCGATCTTTCTCTGGCGGTGTGTCGACGTCGCCTCCGTCATCTTCCTCGACACTGCGACCGGAGCTGTCGGAAACCAGTGATGCCTTGCCCAAATATGTTTCTCCATCAATCTCACGGACAACGACGGAATTACACACCTCGGTTCATTCTTCAGAAGGGCAGGAGCTTACGGTGCCAGCTGCAATTGAACCTTTGTCCCCCATTCACACGCAGCCTCCTCAAGCCAGGACCATGACCATCCCTGGTATTCATGCTAGCCACCGAGGTGACGTCATGTCGATGGGTTACGTCCCACCACCGCTACTAGCTCCCACCACGTCAGAGAGCAAGAAAGGTCCTGCAATCCAAAATGTGTATAGGCTGTGGAAGAGCCCAGTTTTATCCGGTCAACTGCAACAATCATCATCTCAAAAGCAAGAAATCGAGCCTCGGTCTCAAACGTCTCCTCAAGATGACTCTGGCGAAAGGAACAAAGATGTTACGCCTCTATCACTTGCGCTGGATGCTCCATCTCTACCACGTCCAAACCCTCCTCCTTTACCTCCTCGTTCAACTCCGACTATCATATCTCGACTTCCCGTCCCATCGACAATATCTGATACACCCCAAAGATCATCATCACAATCCGCTTCTGAAACCCTCAAATCCATGGCGACAAAAGACGAGAATGCGCGAGCCTCGCTTGAGCGCAATTTGTCACCATCACTTCCACGACGTGCGAGCATGCAGGGTAGCATGAGAGTTGATGAAAGTTGGAGTAATGTGAATGTCGACTCAGAGACGGACCAGCTCTTTGGAGCACCTGCAAGTTCCTCTTCGATACCTACAACACAGCAACATTCCACTGGCCCCCCTCTACCTCCTCGTAGAATACAAACTCCTGTACAGTAATACCATTTGCGGTAATTAAAGCGCCGCCTCGACTACTAGCGACTATTGCAACCCTGGCCATATAGTTATCGACAATATTAATTTATTCTGGCTCTGTGACATCTGACGGTCAGTTCTCACTAATGAATCGCTCAGGATCCTACCTTATTCCCTCTTGTCGCACCTGACTTGTTCTCATTTTTTGGGAGTTTTATAGCTATTCCCTTGCCAAAATTGACCGTTGCATCGATGCCCTTGGCATGCGCACCAGCCAGGTTTGTGCTCTCGAAAATGGCTCCAGCTGTTGACGCTGACACCGCTACACCAATGCCAACCAGTGTCTTAACACGGTGATAAAGTATTGTGAAGTGCTGGCTTCCGAGTCTTGGCCGAACCAGATTGTTTTCTTTATTAATAATCAGATCTCTTCAAGATCAGAACGAAGACTGGCAAGTTTCAGTTTTATGCTTGCACTAAATTCATCAGCAATAAATCTGATGCTGGGGATTTCCCGCAGAATCCCATCGGATAGAGGAGTTCCGCAACTCTGGTCGTGAGGTGCTCCGAAGCCATCGCACCTAGAGTTCAGTCCCTTTTACAAGCAGGGTAGTAAGTGATCGATCTGGTGAGAAAAATGTCGTCGTCTGGGCTGTATTTCTACACACAGCTGAATTATGGGCGTCGTCCGCTACTGCAGCACACTACTTACGGTCACTAATGATTAGGTCCTTTGCTGACATCCCTTCTATTAGGGCGATCACTGTTTGGAATCCCGTTTATCTCTTTCTCGCAGCCGCCGTATATCCTAGTTCTCGTCAGCGACGCCAACAACGACCATCCCATCGGTTCATCTCCTGTTTCACCGGAGGACTCCAGAAACGAAATTAGCTCCCGCAGAAAACACCGTTTCAGATGTATCATTGATACTAGTCCACAACACCTTGCCAGCCTTCTTTTATCGTCCGGATATACTTTCCAAATGGATCAGACTATTGAAACCAAATATCGTGAGTTATCACAGGTATCAGAATCGACGTGCGCTGCCATTGAAGAGTTCAATATTTTTATGGAGTCCACGGCTTCATTCAGAACCATGTGAACTTCACATCGGAATCCAACCGGATTGTTGGACACTCTCCGAAAACAGTAACATGAATACAGCAACGTGTGCGTCCCTCGGCGCGTCAGTTTCAATTCGGCATAGAGCTGTGTGTGAGAGTTGTTTTTCGCGCTGGTAGTACAACGTCAGGCTTATGGCTTGATTTGCTATCTTCTTTACAAGATAAGGTCCGGATCCTTCTATACGCCCGCTGTCCCCCCTATGCTCTTACTTCACATGCCAGAGCCTTCCGTTTAATTTCGACAATGATGCTCCACCACTTGTGTATCGTGGTCTCAGGCTGTCTCAGGACGTGGGGATTAGTGTCCTTGTACTGATACTCCGCATTGTTTCTTGTCTCCGCCGATAGACATACCACCCGCGTATACCCTCGGAAGCCGGTTCTGAGTTTCTGAGTGAAACCATTGGTTTTGTGCAAATGTTTCGGGCGGCTGCGTTCATACACTAAAAGACTTCGGAAGCCGAGAATTTTACAAAAATCCTGCAGCCATATTGGCGGGGGGAGATTGTTCAAGTTTTCAGTTGAACCTAAGGTCTTGGGGCTCAAAGGACATACTATTTTTTTTTTCGACGGCCACTCTATGTTCAGAGGGAAAACAGTCCGTCTGACTTTTCAGCTCAAGCCTAGGTTTTACACCATCTTGAGTCCCAAGGGGCTGCGTTCAACGTCATTCCACGATATTCGCGGAGTTCAAGTTCAAGTTGGAAAGCATAAATAAATATTCGTCCGTCTTCAGTGACATGTCCTCAATTCTCACTCTGGGTTCTTTATGCCACCCATGTCACAGGATATCCTTAACCTCAGCAGTACGTAAACCTTGCCTTTTTATGTTCTGATACGCTCATATGTCTGTTACAGAACCTTGCGTTTCGCCGACATTTCACATCGAGTCAGGTTCTACTTGGTCGCCAGACCAAGAAACCGACAGTTCGCATTCCGTCAAAGAAAACGTTACTTGCAAAGGCCAGAAAAAGAGCTTTGAAAGCTCGTAAAAACATGTTCGAGATGGAGAAAATGACCCTCGCAGATGCCATTGCTGTTCTTCGAGTATGTGGCTCCTTGCCGACTGTCAGTTACAGTCTCAGTATTTTTCTTGTTTACAGGCTGTAGAGGTCGGATCCCCGAGTTCTACGTACGAATTAACTGTCAAGACCGAGATGAAGAGCGGTGTTGCTGTCCCAAAAGGTCGCATAAATTTACCCAGAGAGGCTAAGCCCAAATCACAAGATCACATACTTGTTTTTGCGGAGGGCAGACAGGCTGAGGAGGCAAAGAAAGCTGGCGCTCATATTGTAGGGGGACCGGAATTGGTTGACGGCGTTCGTCCCAGTCCAATTGGTAATTGTGCCCTGGTATTTATCCGATCAACTCTTAGATCATCAACAACCGCCATCGTGCCACTACAATCCTTTGTACTCCGGCGCTTATCCGTACAATCACACCCAAGTTGGGGCGTATCCTAGGTCCTCGAGGCTTGATGCCTTCTGAACGACGCGGAACCGTGACTGATGATGTATCTGGATACATTAGACGCCTTCAAGGCACCAGCGAATGGCGGGGAGATAAAGCGGGGACTATTCGAGCTGCCGTTGCGAAAGTCAGTTGATGTTTCCCTTCGATCACAAGTACGCGATTGACGCGCAACTCCTGAAAGATGCACTTTCCCATTGAGGATGTAGTGAAAAATGTGCGCCATTTTGTCACGGTGGTTAAACGAGCTACCGGGAATCAGAAAGATCCGGAGGAACAGAAGGCAGGCAAGGCCACGAAACCAGGTCGGTCAGATTGCTCCTGGACGCATTTTGTGTCATTGACGCCGGTTGTCAGTAACTGCCATCACCAAGGTCATTCTCAGCTCAAGGCAGGGCCCTGGTATTCAGATATCGGATGTATAAAGTCTAGACAGCAAGGGATTACGGTAAAAGGCGTGTCATGATAAGTGGTGTGTCCAGTAAAGAATTGTAGATAGTACTATTACAGGCGTGAATCAAGGACTTGAGATCTCTCTCTTCTCTTCATCTTCCTCGTCTCCTTCACGTCTTTCGTAAGTGCATCATAGCTCGTCCTCTCATGCGACGTTCTACGTCGCTTGCCAATATCTTCACCTTTAATTGGCCTAACGCCCTCCTTTTTAGTATGATGCATGGGTTGATAGCGCTCTTGGGGAGCATTCTTTGGTTCATGCGGGAAAATGTCACCCCAACTAGATTTTCGTGCATCGTAGTATGGCTGTTTGCCCTGAGACTTGGGGATTGTCAGGCGCATGATTTTGCCTGAAAAGAAATCTCAGGACATCCACGTCACAGTTGCATGCGGTCTCACCTTCAGCGGTGCAGCTGTCGAGGATAATGTGACCGCTTCGTTTAAGAGGGGGGAATACAAGGCGGGGCCAGCTGAAAGCTTCCATTCTCAAGGCGGCCTCAAGTTCGGCCGCGGTTTTGGGTTCGCCGTCCGTCTCCGTCAAATCGATCGACACTGATGGTGTAGTCGTGTTGGAATGTTCCGACTGAGACTTGACATGCTCGACATGAAGCATTAATTCCTTGACTGGAACGCGCGACAATGCGTCTTTGTCCATCGCCCACTTACCCACATCGCCTACTCTGCCGACCTTGATGTCGCCAGTGGTAGGTCTAGATCCTCTCCGCACTACAACATAAGAATAACCGACGTCCTCATGACTCACACCAGAATGTTTAGTCAAGCGAACAAAAGCGGGTCGCTGAAGACGCTGTGAAAAACCACAAACAAGATTACTGGGCCCATGGTGACGCAACGGGCATGCACCATCGTGGGGACACTACCGCCAGAGATGAGTTATGATCGTAATCAAAACAACAAACGAGATCTCACAGGTGCAACGACGTGTGATCCACGTACGTCCCATTCTACAGTTGCAGGATCAGCAAATTCTTTTCTCCCCACATTCAACAAGTATTCCCTGGCCTCAGCGATATATTTGAACCCTGAATCCGTATTGTGATCTATGAGAATCTGACAATATTCTTCGACTTCAATACGGCCACCGAGCGGAATATGCACTCACCATCACATGGGCACCGCTTTCCCACATCTCCTTAACAAGGGCCTTTCTTGCTAATGGCGTTGGAAGTGATGAGAGCATGAATGCTGATAATGCAAGTGCGTCGTGGCCTTCGGACCGCTTTATCTTGTCATCTTCGTGGAATGATTTTTGCCATGTTACACTTGGTCGACCCCGCTCGATATCTGTTGAAAAGATGGAACAATGTCACGTTGATATATTTCTGCCGACGCTTACTTTGGAAAAGTCGTTTTCCAATTGAAACCAGCCCATCCCGCTTGTCAATACCAAGGTAGGTCAAAATATTTGACTCCGATATTGTAAGATCGTCTATTGGGACTTCCTTTTGGGAGTCTAGGGTTTTTTGAAATGAGTACAAGGCGGCCCTGGGAACAAGCTCAGTATTGACGTTGACTTGTTTTACACGCCGGGACTCGCACCAAAGTCCACTACCGGTCCCAGCGCCCCAATCAACGATTCTCCGTACGTTCCATTCGGACCCCAATCTTCGTTGGACATGACCCAGGACAGAAAATATTGCTGCATAATGAGCAGGCAAAGCTATAGACGCGAACGCAGTTCCGTCTCTTTCAGCGTGACGCGACGCTTGACTTCGCGATCGATACTTGACGTTGAACTGTGGTGTCCACTGAGATTCCGAGGCAACTACTCCGTCTGAATCATGAAATAGACGTTTGGCGTCGTTGTGAAGTTGGGACTTTTCAGAATCTGTAAATTTTACCATTAGTCCAAGCATACAATTCGAGCCCAGACACTTTACTCGCTATCAATGAACTGATTGACTTTTGAAGTTCGAAAGGAAGGACGACCGCACCAATTTGTTGGCTGCCAAACTGAGCTGCAGGCGACTTCCTTTCCTTGCGGTATTCCATTGCCTCTTCTTCAAAAGGCACCTCGTATCCTACTGCCCCTTCTGCTGACGACTGGTCGGCCGGAAGTGCTTCAAGGTGTCGTCGTGGAGGTCGGGGATGGTTTTGAAGATGGACAAGAGACATGTCGACATCTTGTAAGAGCGCCCGAAGACTAGGATCGACTTCTAGAGGTGCATGAGGTTGAACTGAGGAGCCAACCGAATACGATACAAATCTAGTGGGTAGGCCCGACCGCGGTAACATAGCTCGCAAGCAGCATTGTGCACGGAACATAGTCAGGAAGACCCCCAAGTCCCTGTGACGGTAACCGATTTCAAGTTAGTCGTTCAAGTTAATAATGTCCAACGTTCAACTGTGACCGGACTGCCAATCCTGGACTCTGACATTGGATCTATAGACCGAGATACAAATGGCCAAAACTCGGTCAAAATTTTCCACAGACAACGAACCGGAGACCGCAAATGTTGTTGAGCGACCGCTTAAGCGACCGAAAGTGGCAGCAAGCGCCAGCCAGGACGTAGACGTGGACATGGTCCAAGAAAGACAGGGAGCACAAATTCCCGTGGAACCAGATTTCATGATCGACGACGAAGACGAGAATTTCCCCCAGGCATTGACAAATGTACCGCGAGCGTCCGATTTGTATCTAGACACGGCAAGTAGGATTTCTCACAGAATCTCATTGAAAGCTGGCTCATCAAGTAGGACAGATCAAAAGAGCTATTCTCGACTTCGATTTCGAAAAGGTCTGCTCGGTCTCTCTCTCGAACATCAACATATATGGGTGTCTTGTCTGCGGCAAATATTTTCAAGGCCGTGGGCGGAACTCGTACGCTTACTCGCACTCAATCCACGAGGATCATCACGTCTTCATTAACCTCGAGACCACTAAGGTAGGCCTTTTTTGTGACCCTTGCCAATTTTACAAGCTCAGGGCTCTCGCGTAGGTTTACGTCTTGCCAGACGGTTATCCCGTCTCTGACCCCTCTCTAGAAGACATCTCCTACGTTCTCGCCCCCTCCTTCAATGCAACATCTATAACCACTCTGTCTTCACCCGCACATCTCTTGAAGCCATCGTATGACCTCGCCTCAAAGTCTTACTTACCGGGTTATATCGGACTCAACAACATCAAGAGAAACGACCACATGAACGTGATCATCCATTCACTCCTACATATACCACCTCTACGAGATTACCTCCTGCTCTCCAACTTTTGTGGCAAGGAGCCTGAGCTGCTGAAGCGCTTTGCGGGGCTTGCTAAAAAAATATGGAATCCACGGTTGTTTAAGAGTCAAGTCAGTCCTCACGAGTTCCTGCAGGAAGTCAACAGAGCTAGTACGGGCAAGTTTAGGTTGGAGCAACAGGGAGACCCAGTCGAGTTTCTGGGCTGGCTGTTGAACCGCCTTCACAAGGACATGGGCGGTACCAAAAAGAAGAACTCTAGTGGGTGGTTCAGTTTGATTTATCTGAACATTTAAATCATCGTTCTGGCAGGTGTAATATTCTCAACATTCCAAGGAGAGCTTAGAGTGGAGACCCAGCAAGTTCTTGTTCGTCCTGATGCCGGAGAAAATGAGAAGCCTCGTTTCGATATAGATCGGGGTAAGCCTTGTGTAGTTGTCCCCTTCAGAGTAGTCACTCTTCATAACAGATATCAAGTCAACCGTGTCGCCATTCCTCTTTCTGGCTGTTGACTTGCCTCCTCCGCCTCTTTTTCAGGACTCGGTTGAAAAGAATATTATCCCCCAAGTTAGTATACATTCCGTTCTCGCCAAATACGACGGTAGAACAACTCAAGTGAGTACATGGTTCTTGACAAGTAGGTATCAACAAATGGATTGATGTTTCTTCGTAGGAATCAGCAGGTCAACTACGACGCTTTAAATGCCAACGACTTCCTCAATACATCACTTTGCACTTCAAACGATTTACAAAGAATGCTTTCGTGGAAGAAAAGAATCCAACAATTGTCAATTTCCCTCTTCGTGGACTTGATTTCAGAGAATGTGTGTGGGTTTATATATATGTGTGTTTGCGCTCATATTTCGCTCTGATAGATCTTGATGCTCCTCCCACACATCCACTGACCGTGTACGACCTAATCGCAAACGTCACTCACGAGTCAGTGGCTGGCACCACTCGAGACAAAGAGAACACAGTGTGGAAAGTTCACCTCCGCGCAGCCGGAGGCGGTGGCGAGAGCGAAAAGTGGTTTCAGATACAAGATCTCATTGTAGAGGAGACTAGAAAGGAGATGATTTTCCTCGGGGAGACTGTATTGCAGGTGAGTTGAAATATTTAATCCTGAACAAGACTTGACACCTAAATCCAGATATGGGAGAGACGGTCGATTGATTCGAAAACAAATCGAGAAGTCGAGAAAGGTATGGATGTTGATAAGCAAAGATAGCAATAAGCAAAGATGGCAATACTGTGCTGTGCATATGCCGTTTACATGGAGAATCAACATTCAATGTGTCATGCCGCTAGCATGCAACAAGAAGCTTAATTTCCGTGGCTGGGACTTGCAGGAGCCACCGCAGTGGTGGAATGATTCTCCTTGTGTGACGGTTCTGAGTTGACGACTCCCGCAGGAGGGCTCCTGCGAGCATGAGTGTTGGCTGTGTTTTGCTCTGCACTGACGAACCTACTGGTCGACATCTCGATTTTCTAGTGCAGGTTTAAAAATGTAAAGGCCTGAAACAACACCTTGTTCTCGTTATTGCTTGGAAGTTCTTCAGGAAAATATTCTATAATTTACCTGTAACGCTCGCAACCAAGTAAGGGTAAGCTCGACGAAGTTGAATCATGCCAGTGTGGGAACATTATTTCCTTCCGGACACAAGTCCATTTTGAGACTCAGCGGCACAGCATGCTTCTTAAACCCATTACATTGTGTTTCCTCGCCACGCCTGGAGGATTAAGAACAAATCTGGCTTAAATTTTCACCCCCAACTTTTCAAGAGCCTGCGTCGCCGCTGTATCCTTCGCAACATTCTTATGAGTAGCAGTAGCTGTGCCCATAATCTCCCCCCCAACTGTCAGGCGATATATAAAGTTGAGGTGCCTGTGATTCGGACGCGAACGTACTCTTGCAAGACATACACCATTGGGCAACACTTGAATCCCCGGTCTGAGTCTCCACCCAGCTCAACAAATGCGCCTTCTGCTGGCGTTGAAGGTCTGACATAACAGTTAGCTCAGTAGCTGGACAGTAATAGGGCTACATACAGTTATTCAATACAGTGGACGGTGCTGAAGGGCGAATGAAGTCAGCGTTGAAAAATATGAATACCATCGTGGGACGTACGATTGGACATCATATATAGCAAGGTGCCCCTAGGATGAGTTGGAGCTTGGGAGATAATATCGTCAGAGAACGCCGTATACATCTTATATACAAAACGAATAATGTCGAGAAGATTTGGCGCCTTGACTACACCCCTAAAGGTTGGTCGTTGTTGGCAGGTCCATATGGCTTTGATGGTGGATCGTGTTCTCTGGATCTGGGTAAATCCACAATCTTTGGCGCGTTCAAAGTCGTCACCCCTATCATGAAACCTGATCCTCATAATGAATCCCAAGTAGCCTCATGACCCAGGAAGTACATGAGGTAATGAACACGGACCTGGGAAGAGGCGGAAAACGCGACGAAACGCGACGTATTCTACGCCGGTATTCATCTCGTGTCTAATTGAACGCTGGAAGGTCGAGAACAACCAGCAAGCATCGGAGACAACTTGAAAGAAGCTTCGATGGCGAATGAATATTTCGGCGAGTTGTATCTAAAATGTAGCCAGGTAAAATATCAGAAGCATGCTCGAGTCAACGAAATACATACCAAACTTTTGAGTGTTTGAGGTACGGATTTCGTGCGTTCCTGGGGTAATTGACAACTATTTGGCAACGGAAGCCGAGATTATCATCAGAGGCCGGTAAGCGCCGTAGTCAACAACTTTACAGCCCGGAGAAAGTTAGTTGCGGGTTGCCAATGAATGTCCTCTGACGTCTGAAGGTTATCAGATGCCCAATTGGTGCACTGAATGACGCCCGAGGAATCACATATGCTACTTGATCCCGCCTTGGACGTCCATTGAGGTAGACTCGGCTGGTCGAAAGACTAGTCTTATCAGGTGCCCCTTTCTGCCGGGCCGGAATTCGTAGAAACTTGACCGATATCGTGGCAATGAGGAGACACTACAACTGATCATCAGAGCAACGGCGATGCTCGACAATACTGGCCTTCGGTCAGAGTCTCCCAGGCATTGGTGAGTAGAATAGTTGCGGAACAGACCGAAAGCTACCTCTGGGACTTTGCTCGGTACACCTAGCATTCGGTCCGGGCCCCGGTGAACAGGCAGACGGGTGGTTTCCCCCAAGGCCCGGTTTGACAGGTCCTGACACCCATACAGCGATGTCAATGGCTCGTACATCTCATTCTGATTAACGCACCGGTCCTATCTGAGCATTTCCTTTTGCGGTCAGTCAGTTGACAACTGAGGGCTCTCAAATGGCAGGCTCGTGGCCAAATGACGATGCGAAAGATTTGAAACAAGCGGAAAACAGCAGAATATTGAAATCCCTTCAAGGTTCAGTTCCAGCTGGGTAAATATAGGGTGACATTCTTCAACGTCGTCATGTCTCTGCCTCTTCATTGGTCAATGCTTCGAGAGCCGCTTTCGCTGCTACATTCCTAGCGAGGTGCTTATGGGTACCCGTACCCACGCCACGTGTGTGACCTCCAACTGAAGATGCAGATGCAGGTAAGTGGAGGGGAAGATACGCTTGAAAAAAACTCACTCTTACAAACAGACGTCCACTGAGGGGCGTGTGTAGGACCTGATGTTGAATCTTGCCAAGTTAACATCTGCAGAGTCAATGACTGGACATTATTTTGAAGATCTTCATGTCGGAGTCAGCCAGAGTGATAGTTATGGGGCGAATAGCACTCGCAGTTGTTCAGCGCAACAGTACCGTCTGCAGCTGTTGATCAAAACTTGTAGCCAGTGCAAGATCGATGTACATACCGTTCGACATAACTCTTCGTTTGACATGCACCCATGATTCCGACGCCCTATAAATAATCGGAAATGCTGCGTACTGGAGCTACGAAATATCTTGCGGCGCGGTCATGGTTCCTTTCAAGACGTTGTCACAACGATAATGAAAAACTGTCGTTGCACACACGTTGTGTGATCGTTGAAGGATTCATATCATTGTTAATTCTCGCACAGGTGCCGTTCGAGTTACAGAAGAAGCTCGCTCACCGACACAGAACCGATTTCTGGGTACCGCGTCACATTGGTGAGGGCGTCTTCGAAATTAGAAAGGGGGGGGGAGCGTGGGCAGTTCATTCAGCCCTAATTTCTAGCGGCCATCAAACGCGAAGCTGCGACTTGGTGCCGTCACGGTCATGATTGGCGCCAGTGAGCAACATTCTTTCAATTTTGCACAATCGCAGTAGTTTCATCAACCAAGGCTGGTTGGAGGCTCGCAGTTGTTAAGAGAAACGTGCCTACAAGTTTGTCAATATCATACCAGATCGAAATCAACTTGACCTTGACCTTGACCTTAGAAAACTCACGTGACCCACTAAGCTCAGCAGTACGCCTGGAATGCAATACGAATCACGATTATCAAGATAAACATATATTTTACACAGATTATATTATCATCATCGACGGAATCAAGAAATTTGAAGCCTTGACTATGGGTCAACACCACACATCGAGAAATGCAAAATGCAATTGAGAATTCACCAGAAGTGTACTAATCTAATCTTGTCGTTGAGAAGTCGCATACCTGAGCACGTCGACATTCAGGGATCTGAGGGCATGCCCAGCAGCTGCCTCTCTGGCGTCATGTTTTGTGCCAGCCTCGGCTCCACCATACTCAACGCCGTCAACTAAAGGAATACAGCACTGAGTCTGTGCTGTATAAAGGTGAGAGCGGGATTAGCTTACTAAATACGACAGAAGTCCAGGTGGGAGCGTTAAGTGGTCCAGCAGGGCTATCGTGATATTCAGGTTTCGAGCGGTGTATTTCTTGCATCCAGTTGTTCAGTGTCCTTCTGTGATTTGTCCCTGGATGTGTACATTTAGCGTTTGTTAAGATTGCTAGCGGGAGACGTGATACATACTGCGAGAGGCCATGCTCCTCACAAGAATCGGTGGGGAACGAAAACTAAAGACAGCAAATAAGCCCTGAAGCTTTATAGACTTGGAGAAAGTGGACAGACATACCGTGTACAGGTATCATCGTCATTGGATTCCGCCTAGCTGATTACTTGGTAAAAAAAAAAAAAGTGCGTAAGACAAAAAGGGATGATCCGACAGAACAAAGTGGACATCAGCCGTAAAGATGATGTACAACATTGATGTGTTTCGGATGGAATTGCCAGCACCGTATCTTCCAGGATATAAGTTCCCAAGGCCCTCCTTGGGGGATAGAGCAAACTCCATCGGTGCATCGGATTACTTACTTGAGGATGTAGATGCGCTGACTCTAGATATTTGCAGATCTGAGCTTAGAATGATTGCACACGGAGGTATGCCGTCACCGACCATTCCGTGGAAACAACTGTGGTAGTACGGGGCCAGGGCCTTTCGACCATACAATACTTGGATCCCGGTGAACTTGTCCCTGTTGTAGAACTCATGAACCTAAACGAGTCACAGCATCCGGATGACGACGAAAAATTCCGCACGCTCTAATTGGTAGCATGGCCAATGAATGATCGGAAGTAACGTGTCAACATGCCTGGAGTGGTCTGCCAACGGGGTAGAGCCATATGACAAAAAATCCAGTACAACATCCCTGACTGATGATGAGTGGGTGTGTGGTGGTCAAAATTTGTTCTTTGGGCGTCTAAGTGACGTGGTAGAATGCAATATCAAAGCTAAAGAATAAAAGAAACGGCGAGCTACCGTTGAGCATAGTGCAACCCATCTCCCAAATGGGAGGCCATCCGCCGTGGACCAGCCATCAGCAAACTTGAAGCACGTCGATTTGACGTTTGTTCCGTTGACTGATTCACTTGTCGGAAGATGAGATCGAAAAAACCTTCACGCTGGTAAGCGGAAGCGGTGTCATTGAGTTAAGCGCTCAGGTCCAAGTCTGATTCGCGGAAAGGATTAAACTAGCACAATGCGATGTTCGGACAGTTGACGCACCGATTCGACCCACAAAATCACGTTCGGTGATGCGCTGAGCATGGTGATGCAGAATCTTTTTGCAGTAACTATAACCTTCAGTGATCCATCTCTACTTTTTTCACGTAAACTTACGCACTGGTCTCTTGATCTGACTAGTGCAGTATTTCACGAGTCACTCCATAGGTGATCGCCTATTAGTGAAATGTAGAGTTTTACCAGTATCATTAGCGCGTTCGCGGTTGACAAAAATCCACATTACGGCCAATATACAGCTCGAAATGGCGTTCCTGATGAGCATGAAAAATGCAGCACTGCACAGCTGATTCAAGATCCGTAACGACCACATATGTTACTTGTACTGAATTCGTCAATCCGACTGCAGCAAGAAAATTAACGGTGACCACTTACGCGGAACATGCTTAAAATGGATGCTCACGCAGTTCATTGGAACCGAGCCGCAGAAACACTAAATGAAATGGGCATGTGGGAACGACGGCGAATCGAAAGTTTTGCTTCCGCGTAGTAGGTGCTGTAACGAACTGTAATTGAGTATCGTGACAATGAGTGTTGGTTGATTATTCGTGTACGTGTTTCCCTGACAAGGGGTGGGCGCAGGTTGGATGCCCAATACCTGGCTGTGATGAGACTAGAAATACTTGAATCACCGAACTGACTGAGGTCGCCATCAGTCGGACGGGACTTGCGACAGGCATGACTGACCACTATCGGCGCCTATTGTGGGCGCACAGAGCTAAAACCACAATGTGATCACGTTTCCAATGGAAAAGGACCCACGACTAACAGTCGAGACGGCCTGCTAAGGCTGAATCAGCGACAGCCCTGTGCTCAGTGACAGAAAAATTGAACTCAGAGCCCAATTGGCAGCACCCACAGCGTCACTGCTTTACTGCTGATGGGGCATCGACCCGGGTGACACGGTTGCTGACAAGTAATTGCCAGTGACTCCATCAAATGCCAAGAAGATACAAAGATGTTTAGACGGGTTTCGACGTCGATTCAGCTCTTGTTCTCCACAAGAGTGATCCGTAGGGTGCGACTGAGCGATACGGGTAGTTTTATCTTTGACCGAAATGTATTAGGGGAAATACTTGTAAGGGACACGATAAGCCTCGGGGGTATTTTTATTGCGAAGTATTTGTGGCACTGGGATCGGACCCAGTTGATTCCGACTTGGCTCAGGAACGCCTTGTTTTACATTCAAACCGAGGATACCTGGAGGGTTATTTGGGATTAGCAGGACTGGTTGAAATGTTAGTTTGTTGTGGACGAGGTAAAACCAGAATTATGAAAAAAAATGATAAGTCACGGTCGGGCGCCACACTGTTTGAAAACCCGATAACGGACGTTGCCGCTTGGCGTCCTCATCACCAATTCATCAGGAGAGCTCAACCTGTCCCCCTTCCCCGTCACACCGCCCTTCTTTTCTCCGTCGTTCGGTACTCAACGAGCTGCCCATTGTCAGGTACTTCTAAATCGCTTTCCAAGACTCTACTTCCCACACCAATTTCTCATTTTCTGTCGATTTTGTCACCGCTTATTCCTAGGATGTGAGGTTGTTCATTGTCCTGTAGAAGTTAACTGATCGTATAATTTGTGGTCTGCGTAGAGACTGCTGTCTGCAAGAATTTGTCATCAGATTCAGACGGTCCACTTGTACAATTTCCGCTCTTCCGTTTTACAACAATGTCTCAGAATCAGGGTGGCGACATTCAGGAGAGGATTGCAGCTGCACGCAGAGAGGCAGAAAGCTTGAAGGAAAAGATTCGCGCCAAGAAAGAATCGTCAGCCGACACTAGTCGTTAGTTTGCCCTTTTTTGCTGCTCTTTCACCTTGTTAAAAAAATGTCTGTTGTAACTCCAATAGTTCGGGCTATGGCTGCAGAAGTGGACGCTCTTCCACGTATCGTGATGCGTCCTCGGCGTGCTCTCCGGGGCCATCTTGCCAAAATCTACGCCATGCACTGGGCAGCTGACCGAAGGCACCTTGTTTCCGCCTCGCAGGACGGGAAGCTTATCGTTTGGGATGCCTATACCACAAATAAGGTTCACGCCATTCCTCTTCGATCTAGCTGGGTTATGACCTGCGCATACTCGCCATCCGGTAGTTTCGTAGCGTGTGGAGGTCTCGACAACATCTGTACTATATACAACCTCAACAACAAGGATGGCAATAGTGTCAAGGGCGCTCGAGAACTTAGCGCACATTCAGGATACCTCAGCTGCTGCCGTTTTATCAACGACAGACAAATAGTTACCAGCTCAGGTGACATGACGTGCATGCTGTGGGATATCGAGGCAGGAGTACGGGTAGTCGAGTTCAGCGACCATACTGGTGATGTCATGAGGTTTGCACTTAGCTTGCACCGATCACGTTGCCGTCCCATTGATACATTTTTCTTTAGTTTATCTCTTGGCCCTAATCAGAACGTATTTGTGTCCGGTGCTTGCGATGCGACGGCCAAGCTATGGGATATTCGGAGTGGTCGGGCTACACAGACATTCACTGGCCACGAATCAGATATTAATGCAGTCCAGTGTGTATACAGCGTTGAAATATTTGCACCCGCTAACTATGTACTTGAACAGGTTCTTCCCCAATGGAGATGCCTTTGCAACTGGTTCTGATGACGCGTCCTGCCGCTTGTTTGATATTCGAGCTGACCGAGAGCTCAACACTTTCACGCATGACAATATTTTGTGCGGCATTACATCCGTTGCGTTCTCGATCTCGGGGCGAATTCTCTTCGGTGGTTACGATGACTGGACGTGCAATGTTTGGGACACGCTCAAGGGCGAGCGTGTCGGCGTGTTGACAGGTCACGAAAACAGAGTCAGTTGTTTGGGCGTCAGCATAGATGGCATGGCGCTCTGTACTGGCAGCTGGGATAGCACCCTCAGGGTTTGTGTTCATCTGTCCTTGGTTCTCTTACGACAATTGCTGATGGTATATTGTAGGTTTGGGCATAGTGTCGTTGTTTTCGTGGAATTCTGCATTATATGTCCATATACCCCCTCTATCCTCCGCACATCTCATCTGGTCTCCAAATCCCTCATCGAAAAGTCTCTTCTTTCTCCATTTCCTCTCGACATCGGTATCTGTCATTTTATATGATTGTTCTCTATACTCACCCGCGAGCCGCCTTCGGACACGAGGAATGGACGCCTCCGAGTCAGTCATTACAGCACAAGCCTTTAGTACACCCTTAAACTGGGCCCAGACTCCCGTTTCATTTTGTGGTATGCATATTATTCCGCCATTACGATCCTTGTTACACTTGGTGCTACCTATTTCATATCTCTATCTTTTCCCGGTACATATATATAGTAGCGAATTCATTGACAATGAATTGCAAAGGAACTTCCCAGAGGCTCTGAGTTCGTATTTTGCATGCCAGCGCACGTAAACATGTGACTACGTCGGCACGCGTACTACACATTTTACCACTAACGACATACGACAAACTATATGTCTGAAGACGAGCGTGCTGCGAAGGCAGCGCGGGCCAAGGCCATGGCGAGTTCCCTCGTCATCCAAATATAATTATCGACCTAACAGGTCTCGACAGCTCAAGAAACGGCAACAGAAGAAGACCGCCGCTGCACCTGCGACTGAATTTAATTCCTCGCCGTTGGCAAGCCCGCCAGTATCGAGAAACTTCTCACCGGCAGCTTCAGAGCCAACGGAGGAGATCAAAGATTTGGGAGATGTGTAGGTACATCTCATGTACCGTGAGGACCCCCAAACTATCTGGCTAACGTAGAGAAATGCATTCATCGCGAGCTAGATTTTCGAAGGACGGCTCAGACAATTCTTGGTTGACATCTCTTCCCAGGGTCGAATCTCCAGCTCCTTCCGCACCTGTTTCCGCACCTCCGAGTGCAGACAAATCGCTATCGCCAGTTGTTTCCGCAGCCCCTTCTCCACCCACCACTTCCCCACCTCCTGACGAGAAGGAAACTTTACTTCAGAGTCAACAACAGACAATCTCGTTGCTTGTGTCCGAAAAAGCCTCTCTGATGGCTCAACTGGGACGATTGGAAGAGCTAGAGTCTAGTAGGTCCCAAAAGAGTCTATTCCGTCGAGTTGTTACTAATGTAGTTCTACATTACAGAAACGCAAGAGAAGGGATCTCTGCTCGAGAACGAGCTTAGTAGATCTAAGGCACTTGACGACCGTGTTCAGCAACTACAGACGGATGCCCACGGAGCTTATGGGAAGATCCAGCAGCTTGCGTTGAAGGAAAAGGATCTGGCGGAGAAATGTCGTGATCAGGTACGCTTTGGTGATAATTGTGCTGGCGAGTTTGTACAAATGACTGCGAACCAGGAACGAGAGCTCCTGCTTACCACTGCAACTATCAACGAACTACGCGCAAAGGTGGAAGAACATCGACGACGAATTCGGGAGCTTGAAGAGCAAATCCAAAGCGATGATCGTGTCGAACGATTAGAGAATTCATTAAAGAATACTCAAGATCGCGCTGACGAGCTCGAATTCCAACTATCAAAACTCAAGCAGGCAGGTCCAATCCATCCGCACGTAATGACGAGGCTTACGTTCTAACAGACTCATTCTACGCTGAAAGCTGAAAGAGAGGCAGTCGAATCCGAACTACGGGCTCACCGTGACAGTGAAACGGAATGGAAGAGCAAGCATTCGGACCTACAAAATAACCATTTCGTTGTCCAGCAGCAACTTGACTCTGCGACAAAACATAGGGATACCCTGTCGCAGGAGAAATCACAACTCCAATCTCAATTGGAGTCTAGCCAGCAGTCGTTCACAACGCTCCAGGAAAAACTTACTCTTGCCGCCTCGGAATTGGCGACAAGTACACGACAGCTGCAGGCTATTCAGGCAGAGCTAAAAATGACCAACAGACGCGCCGATGATGCAGAAAGGACACAGAACGACCTCCAAGCGGAGGGTACTAATCTCATGCGCTCATTGGATGAAATGCGTCCAAAAATTGTCGAGCTAACAGGCGTCAAACTTGTGCTGGGAGAAAAGGTTGACAGTTTGCAGCACACTTTACGCAGCCGTGACCTCACCATCGCTCAACTGGAGTCGACCGTGGTCGAATTACAAGAGCGGAAGAATGAAGCCGACAAACAATGGCAAGAAGTCCTCGCATTGCGTGAGGCCGATCTTTTGGTGGCACAAGATAACTCATCCGAGTTGCAGAAAGCTTATGCGGAACTCCAGACAGAACTCGAGTCATCACGAGCAAATCTTCGTACCCTGGAGGCCGAACGAGCGCACCATCATCAGGAGGCAGCCCGTGGATTGGATGAACTCGATCGCTTGACGGCGTCGTCTCGAGCACAATTCCATGAACTCTCTGCCTTGCGACGGGAAGTAGACGAACAGAAACTCGTACAGGAAGAAGAAGGAGATTTTCTTCAGAGGGCACAAAACGAAATAGAGTCCCTGCGTGGGGAAATTTTATTGAAAGACGAAGAGATTGAACGCCTTCGCGTAGCAGTTTCTTCTAACGCTTCACCGCCGAACGCGCCCCGTTCACTTGACGACGAGATGCTCGGCTCCCTGAAGCAGCAACACGCCTTGGATCTTTCTACGGCTCAATCCCAGATCAGAACATTGGAAACGACCCTTTTTGAGGTAGAAGCGCGGGCGCATTCCCTACAGAGGCAAGTCGCCGCGCTGGAGGCTCAAACGTTGCAATCACGCCCGGCATCCCGAGCTGGGATGTCATCCATGCCTTCCAGTCGGGCTTTGAGTCACACAGACTTGCGTCGGTCATCATTTACCTCACTTAGGCCAAGTCACCTATCTACTTCTCTTTCCCGAACGGTTTTCGACGTAGGCTTAACGCCTGAAACTCGACACAAACGGCGTATCAGCCTTAGTATGCTGAAAGCTCGAATCGACAGCGAAGTGGCGTCAGTGGCATTTTCCGGAAGCCGCCCACCCTCGAGAGCTCGATCGCCGGCGATATCACTCCCGACAGTGCGAGAGCCGTCGTTGGAGCAGGACAATCTCCCTTTTAATTTTCACCGACCTCAGTTCTTGGACGAGTCGCACGTATTCTGGTGTCACGCGTGTCGCGGAGATCTGGTCATCCTGTAATTTGTCATTGCTTAATCCGGGGAATTTACATATGGATTTAATACATCATAATGTATGAGGATGTGTGAGAAAGGGTTACGCATGAACGGCAAACTTGAGGTCAAGGGCCAAGAAACCGAGCTGGGGTAAGAGCCCTGCGGATTCAACCACTTCCACGTTTCATGCGAAGTTTGCGCAATCTTTGAAGCAAATCCTACGAAGGATGTATGTATCAACATTTGGAAATGATTGGCTGGACACACAAACACACCTCTGCTTCGGCAGGGTTGAGAGTTCCTCCACTTCGCTCATCTTCGACGCCTTTCTCTATGCTTTCCAGTACGTCCTTTACCAAGGTACGGTAATCAACACCGAAGAATTGTATCAACTTCGCCGCTCGTCGCCTACGCAACTCAAAGTCCGTCACTTCAGGCTTGGTCGAGGCAACAGACGTTATGGTGAATTCAGAAGAGAGTGACAGTAAGGACGATGTTCTTGTAGGGAGAGAGCGTCGCCGCTCCGATTTAATCGAGGCGGCATTGGAGAGGCGCCGCCCCCTCAGTCGTGAAAACTCCTGCAATGCAGGATTGGATGGTAAATCACCGTGCTGGAAGTATTGATGAAGCTCCGCAAGTGATTCTTTGTCGTCCTGCATTTGTGTAAGATGAGTAAACAATGAAGTGATACAGAGAACTGACTCGATCGATGATATCATTAAGAGAGTTTAATGAATGTTGGTAGTGTGTGTACACATTTGAGCATCTCCGATTCCGTGACTCTGGACGGTAATCCTCGGGATCATCGCCATTGCCATCAGGCAGCAGCTTTTTATTCGATTCTGAAGTGCCAGGGCGAACGGTGTTCCTGTTCCTCAACCTCGTATAAGGTGACTGATTTAAATTGCGGTGGCCAGAGGTAGCCAGGTCGTCGGCTGAGATGGCGGTTGCTGGGGCCGAAAGGGACGGCGACTGGCGGGTGTGATAGAGCATCTGGGGCGGCTGCACGCCAAATACCTATTTGAAAGAAACGTCGGATGTGTTGGTGGATAGAGCTTGTGTTTGAAACTTACCTTCTCCATCTTCACTGCCCTACGGACATTGATAGCTTTCTCCCTCCCGTTAAGATCCTCCTTAAGTCTATCAACATCGTCGGACCACGAATTGGGGGTCGCAACCGCCGAGCTACTTCTTCTCCGTCGCATGCAATCTTTGCGAACATCGACGACA
>QLPF01005626.1:0-51464 GCA_003314045.1 Hygrophorus pudorinus | reverse complement strand
AGGTCAAATTCAAGTAAAGTGAGGATAATTAATAAATATCAGACATAACAGAAATGAGAGACTCAAAGCAGACAACAATTGATGAACAGCCTAGAAATGGTTGATGAACAAATGAGGAGCAAACCACAAACAACTGCCAAATGCCAGTAAAACAGAGTCAATACCAGCAAAACAATCAATGCATGTAAAGCCAAAGTAAAGGCATACTACAATTGATAAACCACATCGCAGCTATTGATCACGTGGGTATACCAGTATACTCATGTGATCGACTGAGCTTTCTGTCGGAACCCTGTAAAGACAAGTAAATACCAGCAAATACAAGGAAAAGGAGTACAATTAATAAATATCAGACTTGATAATTGAGAAATAAGAGAAGAATGATGGACAACGATTGATAAACAACCTATAAATGGTTGACGAACGAATGACGAACGAATGACGAACAAGTGACGAACGAGGCACAAATACAGGTCAATACAAGTAAAACCAAGTAGTTACTTTGGTTTACTGATGTTCATAGCCGGTTTGTGTGGTTAATTACATATACTTGTGTGATTTCATACTGGGAATGACATTGAGGTAGCTGCCAACATCCTAGAATCTTGTGTTGTACCAAACTAAATATATTTTCTTCCCAAATCTTACCTACTCCAAAGTAGCCATTCCAGGGCTCGTAAGGTATCTATACCCGCTAAGGCCCTACAATTTTTTATTCACCTCAACCAAACATGCTCTCCTCCTCCTTTAAATCTCACCTACTTCAAAATGGCCTTCCAAGACGTGGTAAGCTATCTACTCTGGGCTATTTTATGCCTAGAAATTGATTGATGATACTTGCTGAGGCCCTACAATTTTTCATTGACCCCAACCAGACATAGGCTCCTCTCCACTCAAATCTCACCAAATCTTAGCTACTTCAAACTGGCCCTCCAAGACCTTGTGAGCTATGTACTCTGGTGTATTTGGTGCCCAGGAATCCATTGGTGATACCAAGGCCCTATAATTTTTTATTCACCTCAACTAGACATGCCTTCCTCCTTCCCCAAATCTCAGCCACTTCAAACTGGCCTTCCAAGACCTCGTAAGCTATCTACTCTGGGGCATTTGAGGTCTATAAATTGATTGGTGATACCCGCCAAGGCCCTACAATTTTCTATTCACCTCAACCAGGCATGCCCTCCTCTGCCCAAATCTCAGCTACTTCAAAATAGCCTTCTTAGACCTCATAAGGTATCTACTCTGGGGTATTTGATGCCTAGAAATTGATTGGTGATACCCACTAAAGCTCTAAAATTTTCTATTCACCTCAACCAGACATGCCCTTCTCCCACCCAAATTTCAGCCACTTCAAACTGGCCTTCCCAGACCTTGTGAGGTATCTACTCTGGGGTATTTGATTCCTAGAAATCGATTGGTGATACCCACCAAGGCCCTATAATTTTTTATTCACTCAAACTAGCCGTCCCCTCCCCCCCCAAATCTCATCTACTTCAAATTGGCCATCCCAGACCTCGTGAGCCCCATAACCTTTTTTCGGGTCCGCCGAACATCATGATTTTTTTTTCTAAAATCATTAAAATATATCCTTGAAATGTTCCAGGTATCAAATCTGCCATATTTCAAAACTGATTATACATATATAAGTATATTGGAGGGTATTAATAGGGACACGTAAGCCCTGGTCCATGCACTATGACCAAGTCCGTTGATATGATGTAAGTGCATATGTGTAAACTGTCGGAATGACATAGGAAAGAATGAGTAAGCATCGGATGATAGTAATCGCATATGAGTAATCCAAATGTATGTAGTGAAGGAATATGGAGAAAAGGTAAAGGAAAAGGTAAAGAAATTGATGAATAATGACATCTGTGGGGTGTCAGTCTCATTGTCAACCATCTAGAGGGCTCTGGTTAGTAGCGGATACACAATGAAGAAGGTATGTTAGTTCATAATTGATAAGTGTGAATACCTACTCACCATTACAGCTATCCTGTGTTGCTATCAAGCAGAGCACAGAGAAGCAGGCCGAATTTGCACTTTGAATTGGTACTTATGAGCCGAACCAGCTTGTTTTTGTAGATGAGAGTGCAGTTGACCGATGAACAACATATTGAGGGCATGCATGGGCGATACGTGGCTGCAAAGCATGCTGCAAGGCTTTCTTTTGTTGTGGACGGCGGTAAGCTCTATTAGACATCCAAAAGGTACCTCTGACATTTTTTAAATAGCTTTTCTGTTCTTCCAGCACTGTCTTTGGAGAACGGTATCATACATTGTGATATACTGGAGGGCTCTTTCAATGCCAACCTCTTCTATGGATTCATCTGTCATCTCTTGACCCAAATGCAGCCCTTTCCAGGGCCAAACTTAGTTATTGTCATGGACAACTGTCGCATTCACAAGCATCCTGACATCTTAGATCTCATCACCTCACAGTAAGCTCAACACACACATATAATGATATACCTAACTTCTCTACATCTGCAGCGGGATGCGCTATGAATTCCTGCTGCCTTATTCTCCTGACTATAATCTGATTGAGCTGGCCTTCTCAACAATGAAATACCACCTCCGGCACAATGGTGAATATGTTTGTTTAGCCATGACAGATATGCCCATGAACAATGTACATTTTATGTTACTTGAAGCATTGTATCAGATCACACCAGCTGATTTGTTTGGATGGTTTCGTCGTTGTGGTTACATGTAGTGTAGTGTACAAGTCAGTCTGTTGTTCTGTACATGTGTACAAGAAATATACCTCATTTCCCGTCGTCTCTGATACCTGTTCCGCAAAAGGTGTGGCGCCCATGTTTTTTGACATATATTATAACACTGTGCCTGCTCTTCTTCACCCCCACATCCTCTATTATGGGTTGTGCTGCAGTAAAACAGCAGAAGGAGGCAATAAAGGCAAAGAAAAAAGCTGAGCCAAAACCATCCAAGGAGACTAACACACCTACTGTCCTCAAGGTTGCGGCACCTTTGCTTCCTCCCCATAAGTGAGATGATTCTGTGGTGGAAGACCTTCCATCCACCCGTCAAGGCAGGCCTGTTCGTCAAGCATCAAAGGCTGTCAACAAACTAGTCCATGAAATTGCACAGAGTCAGCTTGACGATGGGACAGATGAAGAAAGCTCACGGCTAGAGATCATGGCGGACAATGACTTTGAGGTTGAGTTTTTTGAGAACAAAGACCAAGGTCAGGGGACATTTGAGTCAGAGTCAGACAAGGAGGTTGTCATCCGTCCAAGGAGAGATAAAGCCATCATGTTCCAAAACCAGCAACACCCGAGTATCATTCAGAAGGTGGTAGAGGCAATAGGTATGAGTGGGTATGTCGGTGAGAAGGTGCTGGCAGAGACGATTCAGAGAAAGAGAAAAGGCCCAGGGAAGCCAGACACAAAGGGCTCAGGGAAAGCCAAAGCCACTGTGGATGTGAGGAGTGAATCAGAGGATCTTGATGGTATGTTATCATTTTTTATTATGATAACTAATCTTACTTGCTTTGTAGATAAGCTGTTCAACTTTACCATGGAGGTCTGCAATAATCAGGCCAACAAACACACTATTGAGACCACATCGTCCACCGTCCTGTGGTATGTTCTGAAGGAGCAACTCACGAAGGCTCTCAACGTTCACCCTTCATCACTCAACCTCCAATATCGCCTCAGCAGTGACCACTCAAAGTCGTTGCCATTTGAACTCAACTCAACCCACCATCTCCTCAGTCTAATGACAATGCTTCGACCTCTCATTGTTCCAGGCTTCCTTCCCAGCAGCTGTTGCTTGACTCGCAAGTTGAAACCAGTGTCAGTGAGGGTTTTCAATCAAGGTGATGATGCAGAGGCTGTAAACGGTGGCCAGGGCGATGGCAAGGCATGTAGGCTAACATCTACATTCTGTCTACTGCTGAGTACATAGTTTATTATATAGAAAGGCGGCAAAACATCAAAGCAAGTGGTGACAGACCTGGAGGTGGCCCAGACCAATGCTCAGATCTATCATGCCAAAAGGACAGCAGCACGAGCAGCCATCATGGACATGTTTTCTTGCTCTATTCACAGCCATCCTCAAAAGCAAGCATCGTGCTACAAAGATCCTGCAAATGGTATGTGCTACCCGCTTACTGAAATGACTCTGAATCTGTGGACCGACATGCATGTGAGTTGCTAGTATCATGCTCATTTATAATGTACACTAACAGTTTGAAAGCTCAAAGATCCGGAGGCATTCTCAACAAACCAGAAGCCAGCAGCAATCAACATATATGGCACAGCACCACGATCCAGAGCCCCTGCTCAAAATTTAACCCCACCAGCTCAATTCCAAGGACAGGTCATGCGCCAGGCTTTCTACAGCATGGGCTACAATTATTACCCACCCTTCCAGATGGGTTATGGTCAGTTCCCTGGCAATGGATTTTCAGCTCCCCATGCCTTCCCACCCATGCCCCACCCCTTCACACCCACTATTGCAAATCCCACTGTTTCAAATGGTATGTCCAGTATGGTGCTACCTGCCAGTGCAGCTGCAGGTAGTGTGCCAGCTGCAACGACAACTACAGCAATGCCACCAGTTGTTCCACCAGAGTATCCAAGAATACCTATGTGGCTTGAGTACTGCGACCATCATCCTGCTCATTCAGGTGAGAATTTCAGCCAGTATGAAGAGATATTCC
Organism: Hygrophorus pudorinus; assembly: GCA_003314045.1. NCBI lineage: Eukaryota > Fungi > Basidiomycota > Agaricomycetes > Agaricales > Hygrophoraceae > Hygrophorus > Hygrophorus pudorinus. Next base: position 46,777 of record QLPF01005626.1, on the reverse strand, counting down.
ATCAGGAAGAGTACCACCAGATTCACCAGCTCACAAAAGATTGTATCTCTGTTACTGACCTCTTAGCTTGGCTTGGTATTGGAAAGGAGACTGCGGACCTCCTAATTGCTTATGCATCAGAGGGTGTGGCGCTGATCGCCAGCAGAGCACCTTTCTCCATGGAATTGCTTGATGAGTGGGAGGATGTGCAGACTCAAGGGACAGAGTATATTTTATAGCTGCTCCAACATGTTTCAATTCATGCTCGAACACTACAAGGTACGTGAAGACAGACTGGTGGGGCTGAACAATGGAGACCGAGGATGCACTGGTAGGAGAATATCCCAGAGAGGTGGGGCTGAATGATGGAGACTGAGGACTGTAGCATGGCAACATCAGATGGGATTGAGGTCGTTGGATTTCTGCCCAGTCGATGTGGAAGATTTGGATGGCATTTGGACGATGTGCTGCAAGCCAATGGGTAGATAATTAGGCGTGCTAGGATCTGCATAGGGGGGGATGAAACCCCACAGAACTCGGTGGTCCTTGATGAGTTGAGTGTCCAGCTTCCCATCTTCATCGTATATTAGCTGACCAAGGCCGAGTGAGTTCCAGCCGGCACCATTGAGGCTGATATCAGTGGGTAGATACTGAGGTGTGCTCAGGCTCAGATCACAACATGGAATGAGCCAATATAATGGATGACTCACATTGTGCATAGTGCCAGTGTTTGGGCAAAGAAGGGGAGGTGGGATGGGCATGATGATTGTACTCAGCTTTGTCAATCCAGATTGGTTAGAATTGGTGCAGTGAAAGGCTGTAAAAGCCTGTTAGCACCTAGCAAATGGGTGAGATATACACTACTTACATTGTAGCAGCGTTCTGTGTCGCCCCACACCCAAGCAAGTTGTTCAAGGATGTAGGCCACCCCAATTTGGCAACCAAGCTGTAGTCTTGGACATGAGCTGCTGTAGGCTGCCAAAGCAATTTCAGCACCTTGAAAATACATTAAAGATAATGTATGTACCTTTCCGAAGACATCTGCCATCAGTTCCCTCTGCTAGAGCTGTTTGACGATATGTTGTACCTGCAAAAAATCGAAAATTTATTTCGCCGAATGGGGTCTTCTGGTGGTTGCGAACACCTAGTGAACCTGCTGAAGAGCCCAGATTTCAAGCCTGGAGGTGATGGGTGCAGAACTGACAGAGATATAGTGATTTGAGTCTGACACCAAAAATGAATAGTTTTTGCATGTTTGGTCAAGTCATGTGCAAAACACAATAATATCTATTTTAATATGATGTATTACAAGAGTTGAGAAAAAGGCCTTTTTGCAACAATTAACTAGTGACTCGGATCAGCATGGGTAACCCAAGGGTAATTTTAGGCCTACCCCTAGTGATGGACATGGGTCTACCACAGGTATTTTTGACATACCTGTACCCGTACCCACTAAAACCCATACCTGTGACAGTGGATACAGATAAGATGTGGGTTTGGGCCCGGGTCATCGGCGGGTCGACAGGTAGTATATGACCCGCCGCAGGTGTGCAGTGGGTCTCTCATATTCATGTACAATATATACTATAGAATAAATAAATATGGGGGGGGGGGGGTGAGCGAACATGCTTGCCCACCCACTTGCCCCTTGTCCTTGCTGCCCTGGCTCCTTGCACACTCTCCCTCTCCACCTCTCACCCTATCCCTTGCGTTTGTGGTGGTGATGTATGTGGTGGTGATGTATGTGGTGGTGCTGTGGGTACGCATCCCCACAGACCCGGTGTCCTCCCCATCTCCCCTCTGTTGATGTTCGCAGTGATGTGTTTGCGTCATCTGAGTTGTCCGGGTTGTGCAAAGGGAGGTGGTGGTGATGTGCTGGCATCGTAGGTACATGTCCCCACTCACCTGGTGTCTCTCCACACCTCCTCCCTGTCGCCTCCCCACCTCCTCCCCATCTCCTCTCTGTTGACGTTTGCAGTGACATGTTTACATTGTCCAAGTCGTCCGGGTCATGCGAGGGAGGTGGTGAAGTGTTGTGGTGGAGGTGGTGATGCGTCGGTGTCGTTGTTTTGGTGGTGATGGTGGTGGTGCTGGCACATCCAGCACTTTCTAAAACATAATAATTAGTTTTGACTCACTAATATTGACTTACCTTTCCACCTCGACTCTGTGACAGAGTCAAGTCCAAGTGGTGGTGCTGCTGGCAGTGTTGGTCTTTGTTTGGTCAACAATAAAAAAGTTAATAAAATTCGAAAAACCCTTCATTAAGGCTCAAATAAAATGAAAAAAAAATATAAAAATACATACATACAGGGAAGATACTACAATACAATACCCGGGCCATGGGTATGGGTTGGGTATGGGTCCGAAAATTGTGACCCATACCCGCACCCGCTGTGACCCGTACTTGTGATCTGCACGGGTTTCAAAACTGGTGCCGATCACTACCTACCCCTACCCACAAATACCTGTACCCACAGGGCCAGGTATTGGTGTGGGTATGGGTTTCTTCTAGTGTATGTCATAGGTCCAGGTATACCCACGGGTTTTGCTGTGGGTACAGGTACAGGTACTGAGTTTGTACCCTGACCAATACGCATGTACCCATCTGTACCTGTCTGTACCTGTCACTCATCCACTATGCCCACACCTCACTAGTGCATTGCATGGGTCTACCATGGGTATTTTTTGTCTACCCAGACCCATACCCAGAAAAACCTGTTCCTGCTGAAGTGGCTGGGTAGGCAGTGGGTACGGGTTTGGATAAAAGGCAATTTATTTTGCTGTTTTGGCACATATTTGATTTATCACAAATGTTGTATTGGATCAATATTCATATAACCATGTCTAGAGGAGTTTTACAATATGCTTTATCTTGAGGCAAATAATAAGCAATTATTACTCTGGCCAAAAAAAAGTTTCTCTATAGGCGATTGAAATGATTAATCAATCAATTAATTATGAAAGTCTCTTTTCCTGGTCTGATAAAGAATGAGTCTTGAATAAATTCAAGAACTTGTAACTGCATCACCATGTTGCCACCTCCACCTTCACCACTTCACCACCACCCTCATCCTCTCGCATACAAATGTAAGAGGGCTATGTTTTCACCACATCACCACTGGCAGGTCCCAACCTCCACCTTCACCATGTCTGAGTCCCTTGCTGCATTGCCACGTCACCACCTCTGCCCCCTACCACTTCACCACCACCCTCACCCTCTTGCACACATCCACCGGCCACCATCCACTGGTCATCACCTGCTTCCGCCCTCTACTGGCCACCATCCACCTCCTCATACACCTCCACTGGCCACCACCTGCTATCTACCACCACCTCTGCCCACTTGCAACCCAATACAAGAAGGCTGCTTCACTGGAAACCATCCACCACCACCCATAACCATCCACTGGTCACCACCCACCACCATCCACCTCCACCCTCTTGCAACTCAATATGAGAGGGCTGCCTCACCAGCCACCACCACCACCATGCGATATGAGCAGCCTTGCATGCTAATGTATATATTTCTTTATTATTTTATTTAATAAACTATGTACTATCTAATAAAAGTACTAAATGAGTGAGACCCACAGGTTACCTACAATAGGGATAGCCTGCAGGTACAAAAAGTTGTACCCCCACGAAAACCTGTATCTGTGATGCAGGTACAGGTTTTTGGTGGGTACAAGTATGGGTACAATGATTTGTACCCCAGGGTTACCCATGCCACTCACTAGTTTCTTCATACTAGTAGGTCTTGTGGGTTTTGTGGGTTTTGAGGTGGGTTTTGAGGTGGGTTGTGGGTTTTGACTCGGAGATGAGTTGAACACCTATACAATTTGAACCTCACGAATGTTTGCAGCATGTCATGCTTGTGAGGTGGTTGAAGGTGAAGAGAGAGAGAGGTGTGTGGCAGTCCGTAGTCTCCTTAACTCCTTCCCTGTACAACCTCACGAACAATCATAGCATCATGATGTCAATTGATGTATATGATGTGTTTGTGAGGTGGTTGAGAGGTGAGGAGGAGGGGGAGATGTGATGACATGGCCCTCTCATGTTTAACTTGAAACATGTGAGGGTGCAGATGATGGGCACAGGTGGGTGGATGAGTGCATCTTTCATGCAACATATGAGGGAGAGCAGGTGGGTGGTGGTGCCAGTGAGTGGTGGTGAGTGGTGGTGAGTGGTGGTGGTGGCTGGTGAAGTGGCCCTCTCACATTGGGCTGTAAGAGGGTAGATGGAGATGATGGTAAGTGGTCTATTGGAGGGCAGAGGTGGTTGGTGGCTAGTGGAGGGTGGAAGTGGATGGCAGTGGGTGGATCATGATGGTGGCTGGTGAAGCAGCTCTCTTGCATTGAGTTGCAAGAGGGCAGAGGTGGTGGTAAGTGGTAGGTGCAAGATAGATAGTCTTGGTCCTCCTCAGGTCTGGTTGGGTGCCAATGTGGTATCCTTGCCTTTGTCCTTCCTAGTAGTACTAGTAGTAGCTGGTACTTCTACTCTATCAAACCAAACCTTCTTTTTCTGTTGATCAATCACTGTTTGTAAAGCCCTAACCAATGTATCATCTGCTTTCTCATTCGGGTCCTTGATTACTAATTTGCTTTTTTTTCAGATTGGCTTAAAAAAGCAAGCCAGTGGCAATATCAATTCCAATAAATTTTATATAATTCTACAAATATTTATGTGTATTCAGGACTCAAAAGCTGATGGGTCTTCTCTCAACAAAAACCAATTAGAGCACATGGTGTCATGGTATTTTCAAAATACTAAAAAGTGCTCAAGCCAGCTTTGGCAACACTTGCTAGTCTAGACCTAACAGCTAAATCAATATTTCTCATGTCCAGTGCATTTGAGCAACTAACATTGGCAGAGAACCCTCTGGCTTTTAGTTTTATACACCATATCAAATATTCTTGTAATTTTAGTGAATTTATTGAGCTCATAATAGCAATTTTTTCGAAAAATGTTGGCTAGTTCAACTTTTAAGGCTGGAATATGTAGATCTGTCAAGACTAAATAGTCTAATGGAATAATTTGCTGGCACTGAGTAAATGTAATTGATCTGTGATCAAGAGTTCAAACCCACTAGCACCTGGGTATATTTCAATATGAAAATAGTAAACAATTTGAAGATTGTGAGTCAAGATTGTGAGTTAAGTTGAGTCTGTCACAGGATCTGAACAATATATAACTAATGTATTTGTGAGAAAATAATGCAATCAAAGAAAAAGAAAAAAATAATTTTTTGTACTGTGACTAGTATATTATTTTCTAGAAACTCATCACAACCTAAGGGTAGACCTGACATTGCTGACAACATGTTGCAAGGCTGGTAGTATATAGAAGCTGATATCCTTATTGGGTGGTATTATAGACAGCTGATGCCTTACAAACCTGGTCATTTTTTTATCTGTCTTTCACAATCTTACAAGTTGAATCAGAATTGCCATTGTGAGGGATGTTCCCAATTCTGACTGTGCTTGTGAAAATGGCCAACATCACCAACCATTATATAGATTGGTACCTCAGTTATTTTTGTGCCAGTCTTGCCACAGCTTGTATATCTGATATATATAATCACACATTATATTTCTATTGCATCTGTTAATACTATATCATCATTGATATATTCTCAATTCTGGGAATGTTTGTGGAAATCACAAACACTACCGTCCTATATCTAACATTGTCAGATAATATATCAGAATTGGACATATCTAATAAATTATAACCTTTATAAGGCTATCTCAAAGTCGTCTCAAAACTCAGATGATGCTACCTGTTCTTCGGGAATGAGTCCAAGTATCATCAAGCTAAACCTTCTTGCCACTTATGCAACCACATAGCCTATTTCCAAGCTGTAAGTTTTATTGCTTACCTGTATGAACTCTCTGTTCTAATTATGGTATACAGCTTCCTGATGCATTCAAGGATTTTGTTGGGGATGGTATAAAGGGGAAAAAGCCAAGCAATGCTTTTATGGTGCATTGTCGGTGTGAGTTGCTGCATGCACAATGGGATATACTTTTGGATGATGAATTGATGGTGGCTTATGTGCATGGAATTGTTGTGAAATGTTGTGATGCAGTTATATGCCACTTTTACCCACGATTCTTTACTTATTCTGGAGATTATAAAGAGAAGTGTGTTTTCTTCTGCTAGTACATTCTCTATGCTGACTTTGAGCAGAGTAGGAGTTTCATGTATATGTGACCTTGGGTTCTGTCCTTGCCCTCAATGTCTTATACCTTTGTCGCATGCTTATTGTATGGGCATGGCACAAGATATGAAACAACAAAAGACTCTTGCCCATGTTGATAATGCAGATTGTAGATGCAAAGTGGATACTGCCCGTGATATTATCTACAAGAAGAATTTTGCTGTAGACAGTGATGGTGTGGAAACCCTTCTGAAAAAGATGTCACTGGTCCCAACCTTGGTAAGTATGCTCTTACTATTGGTCTGATTCATAAATTAACTAGTAACTCATTACAGAATGCTTTCTCTAAAAAGCTCAGCCCGCTTGGCTTTAGCATGTTCATGATGTTTGTTGTTGACCTCTTGCACAAGTTCGAAATTGGGATCTGGAAAGCATTATTTGTACATCTGCTGAGGGTCTTGAATGCTGCTAACAAGAAGTTGATCCATGAATTGGACCGCCGGTATGTGATACCAATATTGTCTGATTATAGGAAGGCTCATTCTTGTATGAAGCTTCAGACAAGTACCAACATTTGGTAAAGATACAATTAGACGCTTCACAGCCAATATATCAGAGATGAAAATTTGGCTGCTTGAGATTTTGAGGATATCCTACAGGTGGGCAAGTTGCTGTTGTCACATCTAAAATCTTACCTACAATTTTCCAGTGCATCATACCTCACCTACACCCCCACCGGCTGTCTCGCATCAAATGCAAGACAGCCACGTTGTTTCTCATTCCACCCCACCACCACCATCCCGCCTCATCAGTCGCACCCCCACTGGCCGTCTCACATCAAACGCGAGACGGCCACATCATTTCTCATTCCACCCCACCACCACCATCCTGCCTCGTCACCTACACCCCCACTGGCTGTCTCACATCAAACATGAGACAGCCACGTCGTCCCCGTCACACACCACACCACCTTGTCCCTCATCACCCACACCGGCCACATCACCCACCCCGGCCTTGTTATCACCACGTATCCCACCCCTGCGTTCTTCAACAGAGCGCAGGGTGTTCATTTTCACCCACCCAGCCCCACCTACCACATATCAGGGCAACACCAAATACAATTAAGTACTGGCCTTCCTATGAAGATACAAGACTAGAGAGTGATGCGAAATGGTTAGAGGTGAAGAGGGAGAGAGGGGAGGTCACCAGAATGCTATGACTTAGATGCCACAAAGATTATTGGTGGTAATCCTGAGATAACAGACTGGAGAGTCTGTTACTCATTTATTGCAATATATACACTAAATATTACAGTGGCTGTGTACTACTACATTAGGACGTGAATCGGACGTGCTGTGCTTGCAGGCAATGGTCAGGTGATAATGTGCACAGCACGAGAAAGAAAGGATATGTGAAGAAAGAGATATACTATAAAAGGGTGATCATCGGGTATGGGATTGGCGCATGTTTATGAACCAAGATAGCAGGATAGCCTTACGATCGAAAGGCTATGGGCAAGGCTATGGACTGAAACAATGATTGGCAGCTATCAAGTTTATCTGGTAATTGATCGATAGAAGTCTGATTGATCGTTTGTGGGTCCAGAATCCGGAAGCGTGTTTAGGAATGGTGTGCCTTGTGCTCATTAATCCAAATGGAGATTAGGACGAAATCCGATCGGTGGTGGATGGAAATAGATCAGTGGAGCAACCATGTGGCAGGCCGAGTCCGGAGTGGAACACTGTTGTTGTGTCTTGTGATCAAAGAAGATATAATTAAAGAATGTCCATGTAGCAATTGTTTATAGGTCATGTGAATGTCCGAAATAGGATGAAAGAATGTTCGAAAAAGGAAACTAGATAGGGGTAAAAGTCACATCATGACATGGCTCAGGCACTCATCACTTATCCATTGACTTCTCGCTGACTGAGTACCAGCAAGATGAGGCAAGGCCTGCCCACCATGGCTTTATTCTCCACGAGCCTGCCTTGAGGTGCACTTTTGAGGCCTGCAACATTGTTGATCGATGAATTCACACCTCAATGTTCACGCCCACAGCAGCATCTGAGCCAGTTCAACTCACAATCCTATTACACCACCTTTTGGTGACACGACACTCAAGATGGTATGCATATAGGGTTGAATTGCAGTGCCTTCAAACAGGCTTTCCGCAATGACCTCAATTAGCACGACAAGTGCTATACCGCATCCGATGAGTAACCCAGACTAATCTTGAACCTACAATGGAATACAATCGGCATCGGATGGGCATGTCTGTTCAGAGTCGCGAGTAACTAAACGATCACACGATTGAAATGCTCATTTACTTGATGACTCAGTTTCAACCTGACTCGCAATTGGTAAAATAAAAAATCCCCCATGATTGCTGAAACGAGAAGAGATATGAATTAGGAGTCACACCCTTGGTGTGGCCACATCTAAATGCGATATAAAAGGCCTCCAACAGAGTCAAACCCAATCTCACTTGTGAAACTTTTGCACTGCATTGTACAGCAAATTTGTCTCGAATTTTAAGGACTTTCTGAATTACTACGCAGATGTGACCTATTCACCTACCCCTTCCTTATCCTGTCAAACTCTAAAGTGAAGTGTGTCACTGGCCCAGGCTACAATGTGCTGAGGCTCGGAGAAAGGAGTCTAGCAAGAGTCAGGATAAATGGAGGAAGGTTGACCTGAACGTCGAACAACTATATTATTCAGCCCGAAAGGTCAAAGATGTAGTCAGCTGAAGAAATCCAAAGAGTGATTTATTGCTTTTGTGATTACGTCTTGTATGTCACTCCCTTTACCTGAGAGCCAAATTCGCAAACCTTCTCCAATACGGATCATTTGCTATACGTCACACTGCTCTGCACAGCCACAGACAACAGGGCAAGACAGGGCCGGGAAGGATGGAGCGATGGAGCCGGGAACCTTCCTTGCAGGAGCTGACACTACTGGAGGAGAGGGGAGAGAGCGGCGATGTGAATGTATTGACACACAGCTGGTAATAACCAGATTTTTCACCCTCAAGTGAGAACCAAAATCGAAGTGATGCAGAAGGGCCTTGTCTCAATGAATATGCGTGGAAATACATGCAAGCTGTGGATGTTCATTCGAGCAATAGTGAAGTCTCCAGAGGCGTATTACCCGTGATTTCTTGTAGTGCTCCCAAAGTTCAGTTTGGTTCAGTTTGAGACACTTTTTGTCAAACCCCAAACTGAACTTGGAGTTCAGTTCAGCCAAAATGCTGAACCAAACCTTGGAGTTTGGTTTTAAGTGGTTTGGTTTGGGTTTCAAACCTTGAACTCTTACTATATATAGTAATTGGTTCAGTTTTTAAGAGGTTTTGGCTGAACTGAACTCTCTTAAATGGTTTGGTTCAGCCATAGGCCAAACCTAAACCTGAACTTCGGGTTTGGTTCAGTTTCAAACTGAGTTCGGATCAGTTCCGAACTGAACTTTGGGAGCACTAATTTCTTGGTAAATAGGCAACACAGAGAGACGTGGGCCATTGATGCGGCAGCACACTAATAACACTCAACTCCTCACCCATTGTCTCGTTGTTCCAGTACCCATGTGACTCTTGCGAGATGGCCGTCAACTCCACCCAGCACCAGGTCACCATCCAGTCCGCCGTCTTACATTTTAGTGTACATTCATAGTTCGTACAAGTACAGCTATGCTACCTTCCGCTTCTTTTTAATATGACCTTTGCTGGTATCCTTCAGTGCTGCTGTATTGCTGTGATCAAGGTGACCAAATAATGAGTGGAAGTCGGTTTTCATGATGACAGAAGGCTGCAACAGAGTGATATTATATTTCCCTTGAATTGGGACTTGGTCACTCTGCACTTTTCCTTCTGGCATTGCTAACACAAGAAGAGTGCGGTCAGGCTTCATCTCACACAAGAGGTTCTTCATATTTTGACAAAATTCTGTGCCTAAGCCATTCTTCCACGGAGAAGGACTTATGTCCTGAGACAGCTACTGCATGGGCATCAGTGTCAGGAAAGATGTCTGGAGACGTGAGGGGGAGGTGGTGGGAGATATGGGGAGATCTGTCCGGTATATGGTTAATAGGAAAAAGTTGGGGGGCCAGAAGGGGGCTGAACAATGATATGAACATGTCTGGGATCTGGCTTGCCTGGAAACACATCCTGTAAAACATCCCCTGACTCTAAAGGCTTATCAACCCATGGCTAGAAAGCTAAAAGTCTGGCATTAATCTCTTTGAAAGGAATAGAAACCTTCCAAATGGTGAGATAGTTGTCATTCATGTCCTGGAGTGCATTTGGCTTCTCCACTTTGATAGACTTCTTCAGAGTGCTAACCACTTTGCCATGTGGTATCTTGACTTGGAAGTAATCTCTAGGTCGATCACCTATGACCCAACAGAAGAGCTTTAAGTCAGGCATTCACAGGGGTAGCTTGTGGATTCTGAGAGGGTTGGTTGTCAGGGTTGGTTGTGCAAGGTTAAATAATTTCCAATACAAGCTCAAAGATGGATACTGTTCAAAGAAGGAAACATTCGCGGGTCTGCATTGACAATGTTTCTCATCTTGAAGCTTGAAGACCACATCTTGCCGGATCGGTTTTATAAGTGACAGCTGGTTTGAATTTGCTGCATGCCACCAATTACATAATGCAAATGAAGCTTCGAGCTCCCAGTCATGATCAAGCTGTCCAGCTTCGATCAAGCTTCGAGCTTGAAGCTTGAAGTTATTGGCAAATATTACCATGCTGGTGCTTTGGAGTTTTTTCTCATGCAAAGCTGCTATTAATAAGTCAATTGCTTGTGGAATAATAACACTTGTGACAACTGCAACCAGCTATAGCTGGAATTTAGAACGATGGCCATTGCTTTTGTTTATGTTGTCTGTGACACCAGCAAATGTTCTGAGCCACTGCCTGAGCTACCTACAGGCCTAAGCATCACCTCACCAAACAACATCACAATATTGATGGCTGTAAATCTAAAAGGGACAAATAAGAGTGAGTGCCAAATGCCCTTCGTTCTGAATCCAGCTGTAATTTAGAAACGATAGCATGTTTTTACAGAGACCCAATTGAGTCATGCTAGATGTGCCTTGCACGTGCAGTCAGTCGCATTACATCTCTGACTAGATCTGACTCAGATGATGGGGCCAACACTTTAGTGTGCATACCAGTGCTTCTTGATGGCAGGACTACAATGCTCTCCGACCTCTGCTCAATGCAGGAGTTACCTCTACTGCTGACTGGCCCAAAAGTATTGTCTTTACCAGTTCAGTTCTACGTACATGTAAGTGAGCATCAGATGTTCATCCCCTTTTGAATAATTGGTGTACCTGTTAACATGTTCCTTTCATATGGTCACTGACACTGGCACACTATTGTCGAAAAAGATGTCTTAGATTTGACTCAAGTCTTCATTTTAGACTGGCATCTGTGAGTGCATCCTTGATTCAGTTTTATTTTATACATGCATGTCATCAATTGAAGACTGAATAGGTAGCAACATCTCTATCATCAGTCCGTAGTTATGGATGGCGACTTGATCTAGTGACTCTGCAGTCACGTCGACATAGGCATTGACGATGGCTTCTATTTCTGACTGCAATTGCTCGAGGGCAGAAGAGCCAGTTTCGAAGTGGTAGTAACCGAAACAAGGTGCTACAACCTCACTCATGTGACCAATTGGCTGTATAACGAGGAGTTTTGATAGAGGGGCAAGAACACCAAGCATGACACTGAACATGTTGCCGAGGATGAGGTTGTGTCTACGGGCGTCTGACTTGATGGTCCAGAGTGTCTCAATCGTCAATAGGAGGAAGCAGTATGCAACATCAAACATGACAGAGACCTTCATAAATCTAGTCAGGTCAATCAGGAGGAAAGAAGCAGGTTAGACCCCACCTGATAAATCCTCTTGTCTTTCTTCCAATATCCAAAGATAGTTGGATTCATTCTAACCAGATACAAGTCCCATGTTTGCATGCCTTTCTGAAGATCCCGGAACACATCATAATGGTCCCGCTCTAATTTGTCGGGGTCATCATACAGTCTGGGGTTGCTCTCTCCCTGGTCCATGATAATCTCGATTGTCTTATCTGTGCTAGCAAGATCTGTGACGACTGAACCGCCTGCATCACGGACTTGGGGCTGGTAGCTGACACCGGGTGAAAATTGATAGGCAGCAGCTTCGGGATGGAACAAATTCTTGTCCATGTGGTTCAGATATTTGAGGCCTGAGTCGCTGGCTTTATAATAAAAAAATTACTCCGACTAGTACCCACTTACCTAGCTTAATTGCTTCGTGAAATTGACTCAATGTCGGATATTCATCTGCTTCTGGTCTGCGATGGTCTTTTGATGCGGGGCTTTCAACCTGCGTGCAGGGGAACAATGTTAGCATTGGTGATGAATATTGACATTATATGAGTGTACATCGATGAAAGCATGGAGGTTCTCCTTCGTCATCATCTAAGATTCATCTCAAGCTCTAGAATACAGCCTGGCATTAGCATCGGGTACTGTGGGATGATGTGGGGATTGTAAAGCTTTGGTGTGCCACCAACTGCACAGAAATGGAGCATCTCTTCTGCAACAACTCCTGAGGTTCAAAAACATATTAGGGCAAGAAATTGTAGCTAACATACCGTGAATGGCTCTGGGGATGGGATCATAGTACCTTGGATCGTTCACAAAGGCTGCAGGAGTTTTGACAGTATACATCACAAAGAAATACAACAGGATTGTGCTTAGTTCAACTGCCATTGCAGTCTGAAGGTGTGCCCGTGGACTCTCAACTGCTTGAATGGGCTGATTGCCAGAGTCTGATTTCGGAGATTTTATGCCGTAGTTTGACTTGGGGCAAGAGAGCAAGGTGTCTTTGTGCAGATCACCTCACTGTTTCTCCTGGCCGTCAGATGAGCTTCAGACAGTGCAAGGATGCAGGGTGTCCTTGGACAGATCACCCCGCTGTGTCTCAATGAAAATGGGCTCCTGGCTGCCAGATGGCCTCTGGACGACGAAACCAAGCAGATGCCAACATTGCACCATGTCGGTGTTGGCAAAGAGAGGCTAATCGTTATATACATCTGAAACAGACATCTACTCACCGGTATAGATTCACACTTACCAATACAACTGACACATGTAAAAGTCACTCTGCCGAGGACGTGAGAGGTACTTTGTCAAATCACCCAGATGAGCATCATCACGGATAGTGAACAGTACGTCGAGCTGATGTCTCAGAACACTCTGTATTCCACAACATCTCAATGCTGGGGTAAAGTGGAGCACCAAACATTGCTTCCCAAGAGGCCTTCATGAGTGCTGCCGGAATTTCGTTGAGCTGAAGTTCATCGCACTACTCTATAGGCTCCACATGTCACTAAGGAACACCAACGTAAACACACTCGCGTGGTTGATCTGTCAGCCCTATCAAAAAGCTTGTCCTTGGCAATCCCGATACCTGTGTCCATCACACAGAACTCAAGGGTCACGCCCTGCTCATCCAGCATGAGGAGCCTCGTGCTCAGCGCTATATGTCCCTTGTGCATCACCTTGGATGGGGTGAACTTGATTACATTGCCAACCAGGTTTGTGATCACCTGTCGAAGCTGGAGGGAATCACTGATAAGCTGATTAGGGATGTCGGGCTCAATGTCTTATGTCAGGTCAAGATTGTTCTGCAAGGCACGAACAGCAAGTGTCTTGAGGATGCCAAAGACGGTTTGACGGAGCGAATACATACAAGACTGCCTCCATTGTAATGCAGCCCGCCTCAACTGCAATCAGGAACAGTCTATCAGAGGCAACCCGTAAAAGAAAGGAAAAACACACTCTTCGAAATATCCAAAATGTCGTCAATGATGAGCAGTAGCAACTACACCAGACTGTGCACCAGCAGCAAGCTCTCTCGCTACAACCTATTCAGATCACTAACCAGCATCAACTCTGTCATCCCAATGATCTCATTCATCGGCGTCCTACACAACACACCATCAGCCCCACCCCACGCAGCCAAAACAAGCCCACCCACCTGATCTCATGCACCATATTTGCCAAAACTCAGTCTTATGTGATCTCCTGCTATATGCCTTGCACATTCCTGACTTCAGCCTGCACACCAGCTTAACTTTGGTCCCGACCTCCCAGGTGGCCTTCTTGGCTTCCACAGTGGAGATGGCCAGCTGGTCAATCATGTTGTTGATGGTGTTGACAAGGTTGAGCATTTCTCCAGAGACAGACACACCAGGGATCTTCTGTGAAGTCGCTGTGCGTGACAGCAGTCTGTGAACAAGTGTCATAAGTCTTAGATAAAGAGGGACAGGTGGGAGTGGTGGCCCATAATATTTACAGTTGCAACAATGATCATCTGTACCTGTAGAGTCAACTACAACCCAACAAGTCAGTTTCATGCTAATAACGACAACCTTGACACCCACATTGCTGGCCATGATTTTGATGTTTTCAGTCAAATCCTGTGTTTACTGTCAAACACACGAATTGCACACAAAAAAAAATGACAAATGCACCCCTATGGTAGTAAAACACGCCTGACCGCCCAAGCGTCCCTCTGTCCCCACCTCCCTTGCAACCCATGTAACCTCATCGGCAAACACACTCAAACTCTCCATCATCCCATTGACCGTCTCCTTCAACTCCAGAATCTTGCCCCAAACATCCACCTTGATCTTCTTGGTCAAATCCCCCCTGGCTACCGCCTTGATCACCTATGCGATTGAATCCACCTGATTTGCTTTGAGATTGATGTTGTCCATGAGTACCTATGGCACAATATCGCAGGGCGAGGCCAGGTCCAGATACATACCCTCCACATGCCCTGGACATCCGGAACGAACACCTGCTCACCCAAGATCCCCTCGGTCCCCACCTTGAGCCTCATACATGTCACCTCATTTGCCAGCGTGGACAACTGTGCCACAGCATCTTGCCCTGCAAGTCGACATTCACAAGCTCGCTGAGATCGCCCAGCGCAACCACTTTGGTGACCTCCAAAGATGCAACACACTTGGTCAGTAAGGTCAAATGCCCATCATTCTGAATCCAGCTGTAGGAGCTCAAGTGCTCAAGTCCGACCTTTGCATGGGCACAACCGTGACAGAATTGCCACCCATTCACCATGTGCTAGTGCCTGATCAGGGGACTCTTAGTAATTAGTAAAGGGAAAGATCTTAAGAAATGTGTCCTGATTTGGACCAGGTATGTGTTGTACAAAAGTAAAGTAATAAATATGTGTGTTGTGATCATTGCCAGACCTCTATACCCACCCGCTCTGCTGACAGCAATATCCTAGTGTAGCCTTTGCCTCTTCTGCCTCTTAGGCCTATCTACATTGGTACTAGCCTTCCACTTTCCTTGCTTCTTTTTCTGAGGAGGCTCAACTTCACTGTCTTCACTGTCTTCATCATCAGTAGTATGGCTGACAATCGGAGAAGGCGACTGGAGTAGACCATCATCAGTACTGGCAACCTGAGAAGAAGTCGGGCTGATTGCATATTTTTCCACATAATCGAAAAATGATGTGAAGGAATTGTTGGGTGATGGATGCAAGAGAGCCGCATGGTAACCTCATGGAGCCTTGACTTTCTTCCTGTCAACTGTGTCGTTATCTGTTGTTGCTAATACAAGGAGAGCATGACTAGGACTAATTTCACAGCCAAGATCCTTCAGGTGTTTTCAGAAGTTGAGGCCGAGATTTGGTTTCCATTCAGTAGGGGTTTTTTTTCTTGTTTACCCTCTGGATAAAGGAAAATCAGCAAGAGTGTGCAAATAGCAAAAACACGCACATTAATCATGTTAAAAAGTTCTGGATTCAGCATTGCAAGAGCGCCAGGAATATCCTTCAGCTGATCCTTTGTTGTATATCTGGACTGCACAAGGACAATGATATGTTCTTGTGTCTCAGTAGTCTTCAAAACCATGACAATGTCGGGCCCACAGTGATCATCTGGAAAGAGGATCGGGATTCCCTTGGGATTGGAAGCCCAGTTGAGCACATCCATCTCATTTTCAGCTTTACGCCCAAAGGGCAAGCAACACCCTGTAGGGAAGGTGGAGAAATTGATACCGTCGCTATTTCTGGCAATCCCAATCAACTGAGCACATTCTTGGGCCATTTCCACAGAAGTCGAAAAATCATATAGTTGCTGGCTCTGCTGGAAGGCATGGAAAAATTGCCAGGCAAGTATTTCTTCATAGATGTTGCCATTTGAATGCCCATGTGCAGAACTAAAGGCGTGCTGCAAGTATGATTTGAAAGTAAAGCCAGTTCTTTGAAAGAAATCAACCATGGCATATAAGGCAATAGGTTCCTCAGGTCCAATGCAAGCGTCTCCACCTATGTCACTGAATGAAGTGATTCCGATCTCGACAAGTGTTTGCACATCAGCATTTTGGTATTTGAGCTTTCTGCTCACAACATGATCCATCATAGCTGTAAGAAGCAAGTCAAATAGAGGGATGTCTAATAGCCTGATGAGTAACAACATGGAAAGAGAAACAGAGTAGACAACATACTCTTTAGTAGCTTTTCAGACATACTCAGCATCACAATAAGCCAATGTTGGGGTGTGATTTTGGATGCAGGTTCTGGCGGAGGTTTGGGCCAATATCCACACATAGCCTGATAGAAGTAGTCAAGGACTACATCGGGATCCACTCGAGAATTGAAAAGCGCCAGGTCGATGAAACTAGAGGTATTTTGATATCTATGTTGCATCAGCCTGGAGATCATTCATGATCAAATAATGAAGTACACACCTCCCCTGTAGCAATTTCCAAACCTGATTTACTAGCCTCTGAGCATCATCAGTTAAAGCTTTTGGTTTCTGGCCTGGACATAGATATCCAGCAAGATATTTCTTCTGATCATCCTCGCTTATTAGTGTTCCCAAAGTTCAGTTTGAAACTGTTGAAACTCAGTTAAAACCCAAACCAAACTCTAAAGTTTGGGTTTGGTTTGAGATTTTGGCAAACTCAAACTGAACTCTGAGTTTGGTTCAGCCAAAAACCCCTTGGGAACCAAAGCAATTACCATATATGGTAAGAGTTCAGGTTTGAAACCTGAACCAAACTGCTTTGGAGCCAAACTTCAAGGTTTGGTTTGGGGTTTCAAAAAAAAGATCAAAACCAGACCAAACTGAACTTCGGGAACACTATCGCTTATAAACAATCCGGTCTTGTGATATTTGTGGACTTGTATGGCCTTCCCAGAACCTGATGAAATGATGTCCCGAATTAACTTTGCCTGGAGACCTGTCCCAGAAAAATAAGGGGCGACTGGAATCATCGACACAGGTGGACGACAACATGTGAAGAATGGGGCGGTGGACTACTGGGGTGGTGATTATTGAAAGGAAAGCATCAGGATACATTTATATGCCTTGTTGCACTTCGTCAAAGACCAAGTAGAGGTTGGACAAACTCCCAGCTCTTATTTGGGCCCAAGTATTGCTTAGCAGTGAATGCATGGAGGACTCGGGTGCCCGAAGAAGGATGAGCTTCAATAACTCAAAAACATCCCCACCAAGTAAGGTCACAGGCGCTACTTGAAGTAGTGTTGCCGCAGCTACGGCTGCAGGCCGGCTGCCAGCCGCGAGCCAGGCCGATTTCTAGCTAGCCGGTCACCAGCTCAGCTAAGGCTGCGGACCGGCTCGCGGCTATGGCTGTCAAAAATCCAAGCCGCAAGCCGCCAGCTAAGCCAGTGTATATATATGTATACTAGTATTTTAATTATATTACATAGTATACTAGTTATAATTATTAGTAGATGATTTTTCAGGCTGTAGACTGACTTTTGCAATTTGTTCAGCCCACGGGTGTGTTTGTTTTCGCGCACACTTGGCCTCAGCCACCGAATTCAAACTCAGCCACCCACACCAAGACTCCACCAACCGCTCGAGAAAGCGGTAACCGCGGGCAAACAAAGTAAACAAACATTTATTTACATATTTATTTAATGTACTGTATATATATATAGGTACATTTCGTGGTTAAACGCAAGACAACGCATCTGACGCGGCACCCACCACCACCACCAGAACCGACCCCACGCTCTTCAAGAGAGCGCGGGGTGTTCAATTTCAACTTTGGCCCCACACCCATCCACCACCTACTACACCCCCACGCTCTTCAACAGAGCGCCGGGTGTTTGACTTCAACTTCAGCCCCCACACGATCCACCACCAATCCTACCCCCTCACTCTTCAACAGAGTGCGGGGTGTTCGTTTTCACCCACCTGGCCCCACCTACCACCAATCCTACCCCCGCGCTCTTCAACAGAGCGTGGGGTGTTCGTTTTCACTCACCTGGCCCCACCTACCACATATCCCACCCCTGCGCTCTTCAACAGAGCATGGGGTGTTCGTTTTCACTCACCCGGCCCCACCTACCACGTATCCCACCCCCCGCGCTCTTCAACAGAGCACGGGGCATTCAAATTTATTACTATAAACTACATACATGCCAGCGGAGCCAGCCAAATGCTGGCTCCGGCCAGTAAATCTTTTTAAATAGAAAAATAATATTTTTTATAATATATACCGGCTGCGCGCCGACTGTAGACGACCGCAGCCGGCTGTATACGGCTCGCGGCTATGGCTGGTGAATAATGGGTAAATTAGCCAGCTGCAGCCACAGCTAACTTAGCCGGCCGGCAGCTAAGCCAGCTGCGGCAACACTAACTTGAAGTAATACCCAAAGATGTTGCTGTTGCCACTCCTTCCATTCAAAACTATCTGCAATTTTGCAAAAAGCTTTGAATACAAGAGCACATGCCGCCAAGATAGCCCGAAAGTGGCGCCGGGCAATCGAACGATTGTGCCTGTCACTTCCACAATCCAAGATTGTTATCTTGTGACTGAACTCTGGGTGTTGTCCCACGTCGTTAATGGCATTAGAGAGATCTTGAGAGCTAATACCCTCTTGCTTGTGCATGCATGAAAAGTAGAACCCCCAATTTCTGCATAAACCCTCGAGCAAGAGATGTGTCTTGCCAGATCCAGAGGTGTTGACAACCAATCTAGGTCAATCTGTAAGATTGGGCATGTTTATTTATTATTTAAATAATACTTATGTGGTTGTGGTTTCCATGTATAATTGGCACACTGTACTATCTGCTCATAGCCTATCATCTTCTTGTCACCAAGATTATGAAGCAAAAGAGAAGGAAGTTTCCCAATCATAGGTATGTCAGTGGAACCGAAACAAGGAAGCTTGACTTTGCCCAAGATGACTTGTTCAATTTTCGGGGAAGTGTTAGCCAAGAACCTAGCAATTTCCTTTGATGCCTCTTTGAGCAGTGTTTCTTTCATACTTCACAAGATGGGGGCTGTCCAATAGATAAATTAGTAGATGGAGTGATATGAGATAGACCACTCTCACCTGGGCGCTGTACAATAATATGAATGTGTTTATAAGGTGGCCCATCCGGAAAGATGTCAATTAGATCATCCTTAGGCAATAATTGAACAACACCGTTACTAGGGTCCCCCCTAGGTTAAAAAGCAGGAAGTCGAGCATCAGCCTCTTGAAAAGGGATGAAAATATTCCAAAGGGTAAGGGTGTGCTCATCGATGCCTTGGAACCGGTTTGCTGCCTTCATTTTGATAGCATCCTTCAGGGCAACAACATCTTTGGTGTTTGGGATCTTGACACAAAAGAGCCGATTTGTGTTGTCAGCAAGGACCCAACAATACAGGGTCATTAAGTCAGATATTCTTGGAATGTCATTGGGGAATGGGTTGGTGAGTGGGTGGATAGAACTAGGTCCAGAATTTGGAGTCTGGAGTCTGGAAACTTGAAGGGGGAGTGTGTACAACAGGACTAGGACAAGGTGAATGTGTGACTGTGATGGAGCCACAAAGTAACGAATTGAAGGAGCCTTTGTATTGAGTGGTGTCAATGTGATTCCTGAAGGCCGGTTCACTGGGTGTGCACAATAGTAACGCAGGCTGGGACGATCAAGCAGTCAACCTGCAGGTGCAACACACGAGCAGGTTGGAAAAGCAGAGGTTGTCAGATTTCAAGTGCAACACCCTTGAAATCTGCAATGTTAGTGTGGAGCATTGTTGAGAAAATGCTGTCTGAGACTTCAGCCGGAGTTGGTACTACATGATAAGGGAGTATTGGCAAACTCCGATTTCAAACCTCAATAACTAAGCCGCATGTGAAAGCAAGTGTGGGGTAATTATTTCACCCTCTCAAAAAACTTTTATAAATAGATGTGTGCCAATCGATCGGGCACACCTGTGGCAAAATAGAGCACTCACAATTTTTATTTATAAAAAAAAGTGATGAGTACTGAAAAGATATAAATTTGGTGCCAGTTGATTTCTATTTTATATGTAGGTGATTGGAGGCGCCGTGGTGCAATGTTATGTGCAGGGGTTTCTCCTGAAGACTGAAAATAACAACCAGGGCAGCTTCAGATCAACAAATGCCCTGGTAATATAAACATAGTAGAAGTTCATCTATTTCTGGTTCCTCAGACACGATTACATTGTTTTTTAGATTGTATATGTAACAACTTCAAATGATATCAAAATTTGCTTCTTACGATGAAGAGCATACTGTAAGTGTCGCATAGTGGTCGCCATGCTAGGGTGTGACTCCTAATTCATATCTCTTCTCATTTCAGCAATCATGAGGGATTTTTGATTTTACCAATTGCAAGTCAGGTCAAAACTGAGTCATCAAGTAAATGAGCATTTCAATCGTGTGATTGTTTAGTTACTCGCAACCCTGAACAGACTAGTGTTCCCAAAGTTCAGTTTGGTTTGGTTTGAGCCCTTTTTGGCCAAACTGGAAACCAAACTTGGGGTTTGGTTCCAGAATATCCTAAACTGGAACCGAAACCGATTGAAACCATTTCGGATCTTCCATTGGGGCCCAAACCAGGTTTGAAACCTTCTGAAACTGCTTTTTATGTCCTAATTAGGAAATTTCTTAAATATTAATTATTCAAAAATCATTTTGCTGAACGTGTCTGCATGCGCATCAATTGAGGGCTGGTGAGCCTGCATGAGGTCTTTTGAGTTGGCTATAAATATATTACACATTTTTCTTTACCAGTGTCAATTATAAGAAATGTTGTACAATAAAATAATATTTTTATTATTACTTAGAGCACCTTACATACATGGCATACTAATGGAGGTGGTGGAGGTGGAGACAAGGGTGATGCAGGGGATTGGTGTTGGCGTGCGTTTGCGTTCGCTGTACGAAAAAAGAGTCATAAATAAAGAAAATACCACCCGGGAGAGGTGGTGGCGGACAGGAGGTGGTGGTGGGGCTGCGTGTTCGCAAGGTGGAGGTGGTCGTGGTCGTGGTCGTGGGCCGAAGGAGGTGATGGTGATGAAGATGGTGGTGGTGGTCGTGGGGCCACGTCACCTCTGGCTCGCGTTTGCGTGAGGGAGGTGGTGGTGGATGAGCAGGTGGCGGTGATGAAGGTGGTGGTGGTGGTGTGGGGCCGCGCCACCTCAGGTGCTGGTGGCCAAAAATGGAGGTCCCACACTCTCTTGAGTGAGCATGGGTGGGGTAGATGGGGGCCGGGCGGGCGAAAACAAATGCCCAGTCTCTCTTGAGGAGCGTGCCGGTGGATGGGTGGTGGATAGAGGTGCCGGTGGACGAGAATGGGGGGTTGGACGACGTGTCTGTGGGTCCAAACGAACGGCCCACGCTCGTTTGGACAGCAGGAGGTGTACAGTGGGAGTGCGCTGGTGCACTCCCACTTGTGTCAATTAAGATTAATTAGAAGTAAATACATAACTAAATACATTACTTACCGCATATCCTTGAGCCCACTCGCATTCGTCTTGCTGGTGTATGGTGGTGGTGAGTTGGAGATAGAAACACAGACACAATATGTTTGTTTATCGTGTCACGTGATGCCGAAATGGAACACACAGCCTCGAAATTGAGTGAGAACTGGAAGAGAAAATTAGAATTACAATGAGTAAATACCTTTGAAAATAGGTAGAGAATTATAGTTCCAAACTGTTTGAACTGCGGTTGAGACGGTTCAAAAATTTTGCAGCCACCTGAACTGCAAACCAGACTCGCGGTTTCAGTCTGCCAAATCCGGAACCAAAACTGAAACCGGCGGTTCGGTTCAGGTTTAAACTGAGTTCGGATCGGTTCCGAACTGAACTTTGGGATCACTAGAACAGACGTGCCCATCTGATGCCAATTGTATTCCATTGTAGGTTTGAAATTAGTCTGGGTTACTCATCAGATACGGTATAGCACTTGTCGTGCTAATTGAGGTCATTGCGGAAAGCCTGTTTGAAGGCACTGCAATTCAACCCTATATGCATACCATTTTGAGTGTCGTGTCACCAAAAGGTGGTGTAATAGGATTGTGAGTTGAACTGGCTCAGATGCTGCTGTGGGCGTGAACATTGAGGTGTGAATTCATCGATCAACAATGTTGCAGGCCTCAAAAGTGCACCTCAAGGCAGGCTCGTGGAGAATAGAGCCATGGTGGGCAGGCCTTGCCCCATCTTGCCGGTACTCAGTCGGCAGGAAGCCAATGAATAAGTGATAAGTGCCTGAGCTGGGACACTCAGACTCGGCAGGAATGTCATCAAATTGGGAAGTGCAGTGGGGGAGAGGCACATAGAAAGAGGACTTGGGCCGGATGGGGGTGTGGCTGGGTGCGTAGCGACCAATGGAATTTGAGGGCGGCCGGACAAAGCAAGGATGAGATGTCGTTGCCAGAGAATGTCGCCTTGCCCGGGGCCTCATTCCCAAGGTTCTGCAGGGAGACTGGGATATGAAGGTGGGCCAAAATCCTATTGCCTGCTTGTCCACTCAGTCCCAGGGTTGATTCCTGAAAGGCCAAGCAGTTGGTAGGAGTAGGGCTCATATCTGGGCGGGTAGGCAGTGGGCAGACACGAGTGGGCATGGGCAATCAATGTGGACCTCGATTGTCATGATACGTCAATTCCTTTATCTTTTCCTTTACCTTTCATCCATATTCCTCCATTACACGTATTCGGATTACTCATATACACTTACTATCATCCGATGCTTACTCATTGTTTCATATGTCATCCCAACGGCTTACTCATCGTTCCGACGGTTTACTCATACATAGTTACATCATCCCAACGGGATGCACAGACCAGGGCTTACATGTCCCCATTCCATAACATTCTATACCATTCTTTGTATTAGTCATACAGCCTATAAAAGCACCAGAGTTCGACTGGAAACCCCAGCTCGAATCTCTTGGGATTACCGCTAAAGCGCATACCCTTCAGTCTTCAGAACTCACTATCACTCTCGCCTCTCACCTTATACATCATCCTCGGTTCTTACAAACCAACTCTTACACAACTACACAACTCTTACTATTTGTAGGGACACTATTAGCGTCGCCCTAACAGTAGATTCGAGCTAACCCCTTTACCCTAATCCCTAGTGGATGTACACCCTCGACCCGAAATTCCACAAACGTTCCAACTTCCTTTATCTCGAAGATAGACGCGCCAAAACTATCCAACGAAACACTCGCAAAAAACACATCATCATCCGCACCTATCAAAAGATTATACACACCGACGAAGATAAACTAGAGCACGCTGCTCTGAGGATTAGGAGTATCTTCAAATACGACCCCGTAGCAAAGGCATACGAGTTCACCGACCAAGTAATAGAAGTACTTGAAGAGAAGGATAAAGCATACCGGGATCTGTATCCAACCAGATAGGGTTTCCTTCTAGACAGAACAAAGGAATTTTACAGTAACACCACAGAGATCCAAATGACAATGGACAATGAGGCAATCATGAACGCCTTCACCGTTATGGCACAAAACATCACCACACTCACTGCTACCATCAGCACCATGCAAGCGGCACAAGCACAACAGGGACCACCAATCGTCAACATCACGGTACCCACAACACCACCAGCACCAGCAGTACCCGCACCAGCACCGCATGCACCTACGCCGAAAGGGCCCAAGATGCAACCACCTACCCTATTCGATGGGAAGATGGACAACTGTGAGACCTTCATACGGCAACTCACTCTCTACATTTCTGCTAAACCGGCCGAGTTTGCCGACGACAACGCGAAAATCATATTCGCACTTTCTTATATGATGGGCAAATCCCAGCCCTATGCCAACATCATGATCGAGAAAATCGAACAACACTATACCGACCCCACCAACCCCCTTCATCCTTATCCATTCAACAATTACAACAACTTCATTCACGAGTTGAAACAGAACTTCGCAGATCCCGACGCACAGCGCACAGCGCGCTATAAACTCGGACAACTGAAGCAGGGTAACAAGACCACTGACGAGTTCATCCTTGAGTTCTGAGTCCACGCAGAAAGGACCGACTACAACAACACCGCCCTTGTCGAGAAGTTCGAGGAAAATATGAACGACGGCTTGAGACGAAAAATCTACAGCCTATCCTCCCTCCCCAAAAACATTTCCGAATGGTACAAATGGGCCATGAAATTAGACCAACAATGGAGGGTCTACGAGAAGAATAGTACAACGATGAGGAAACCAGATGCAGGACGCCCGCAACAATCACAAGTGCAGAGGCAGGGGTACACAAACCCTTGGGCTCCGAAGAATAGAGACACACGCGACCCAAAGACGGGTCAATGGAAGAATCCGGCAAAGTCTTACGACAGTGTCGAAATACCAGCAGGGGCGCCTAACGCAAGATACCCAGTAGATCCCAACACGATGGAAATCGACAAAACCAAGGCATGGAAGCAGACGCAACACTGCTATAGATGCGGAGGACAAGGTCACATAGCGCGGGATTGCAAGAACAAAATCGACATCAGGACTATGTCATACAAAGACATAGAAAGGCATTTCCAAGGAGGAGACAGCAGCGGAAAGGACAACGACGACAACGATGACAATAGGGACATTGAGAACGAAGATCAGAACACGGATTTTTAGATAAGTCGATAGTTTTAGCTACAGGCTCATCGACTTCAAATGTACCAGGATCTGCTCAATCGATACGCGTAAACAGAACTGGGAATGTAGCGAGGAAAGAAGTAAGAAAAGAAGTGAAACAAGAATAGAAAGTTGACAAAGACGAATTAGAATGCCAAGCACGAGCCTGCTCGGGATCTTCACTAGGAAAAAGACCAAAGGCGACTACGGTACACGAAGTACTATTTAACGATGCCTATGACGAAGAAGATACCATAGAGTATGAAGTGTGCGACGCAGGGTCAAAAAGGAAGTCACAAGGAGGCAAACTGATCAAACGATATCCTTATAGACCCGCAAAACAAACTTCCCTTTCTAAAACAATTGCACCACCATCCGAACCAATGCCACCACCACCCAAACCGAAACCTTCGCCACAACCAGAGAAACAGAAAGATACATTTCTCTCTATCGAAAAACCACTAATGAAATCTGTAGAAAAGAAATATGTTCGAAATATGAACATCGACACGAAGACCGCGACAAAGGTCAACATCGGACTGAAAACCTTGGATCGACAAGAACGTTTCAATCTCGACGCACTCCTCGACTGTGGAGCAACGTCAACATTCATCGACGAAGGATTCGCCCAAAAACTTAAACTCTCAACAAGAAGGTTAGAGAAAGCCGTCCTGGTCTACAATGTCGATGGAACGGAGAACATGAACAGATCAATCAGAGAAGAAATAGACTTGGTAATGTCCTATCAAGGGCATAAAGAACGAATAACCTTTGCAGTGACAAAACTTTCCGTACCAATGATCCTCGGACACTCATGGCTCAAGAAGCATAATCCGGAGATTGATTGGAGAACAGGAAAGATGTCCATGACAAGATGCCCCCCCGAATGTGGAACGGAACACCACGCACAACAGAAGGCCAGCAAAAATGGGCCATTCCTGACCACGTTCTAGAATTCGAAGGAGATGAAGAAAACGAAGAAGAATACATCAACAGAGCATGGTATTCCCCAGGAGAAGAGAAGTTTTGGAAGGAAGTGCGAGACCTAGAAGACGAACAAAGAACGGAATGAGCATTTGTTTGTTCTTCAGATGGTACAAACACTGAGTTCCACAGAAATGAACCTGGAGAACTACTCTACGTTGAAAAACAAGAAGAAGGCTGGAAGGCCTACGAAATCAATGCTACGGCACACCACGAAAGCTGGTACTACGACCAGAAATTCAACGAAAGAACAGACGAAGAAGCGGTACCAGAAGACTACAAAGAATTTGCTGATGTCTTCAATAAACAGCAGTCGGAACGAATGCCGACCAACAAACCATGGGATCACCACATCGATCTCAAAGAAGGATTCCAACCGGAGAAATCGAAGATCTATCCGCTATCGCCAAAAGAACAAGAAGAACTCGACAAGTTCCTCAATGAACAATTGCGCAAAGGATACATCATCCCTTCCAAATCTGAACAAACTGCGCCCTTCTTCTTTGTCGACAAGAAAGACGGTAAATTCCGACCAACCCAAGACTATCGATACCTCAACTCTTGGACCGTCAAAAATAACTATCCCCTCCCTTTAATCCCCGAACTCATCAATAAACTTCGTGGTGCAAAAGTATTCACGAAGATGGATCTATGATGGGGCTTCAACAATGTCCGTATAAAAGAAGGAGATCAATGGAAAGCCGCCTTTAAAACGAATAGAGGCAGCTTCCAACCAAAGGTCATGTTCTTTGGACTTGTAAACTCACCGGCCACATTTCAGACGATGATGAACGCTGTCCTTAAAGACTTCATCGACACAGGAGTGCTAGAAGTCTATATGGACGACATCCTCATCTTCACCAAAAGCAAAGAAGGACACCGAGAAATCGTCAAACAAGTACTTCAGCGACTACGAGAAAATGATCTATATCTCAAGCCACAGAAGTGTTTCTTCGAACAAGACGAAGTCGAATATCTTGGAGTTATCATATCAGGAGATGGAGTACGCATGGACCCTAAAAAGGTACAGGGAGTAAAAGATTGGCCAACGCCAACAATGGTTAAACAACTCCAAAGCTTCCTTGGGTTTGCTAACTTCTACCGACGCTTCATTGAAGGCTTTTCTAGCATTGCAGGACCGCTGCACAAACTCCTGCGAAAAGAGAAGAAATGGGACTGGGAAGCGCAACAAGAAGAAGCCTTCCAAAAAATGAAAACAGCATTCACCACCGAGCCGATACTCGCCTACCCCAACCTGATGAAACCCTTACGTGTAGAAGTTGACGCATCAGGATACGCTACTGGAGGTGTGCTGAGCATGCTATGCGATGATGGTAAATGGCACCCTTGTGCCTACATCTCCAAAAGCTTGAATGATGTCGAACGCAACTACGACGTCCACAACCGAGAAATGCTAGCGATCATGCGAGCATTATACGAATGGAGACACTACTTGGAAGGAGCAGATGAAAAGATTGAAATACTAACTGATCACGACAATCTGAAATATTTCATGACTCAATAGAAACTCAACCGTAGACAAGCACGGTGGTCTTTGGAATTATCAAGATACGATTTCGATCTCAAGCATTGACCAGGGAAACAAAACCAAAAACCAGATCTCCTCTCGAGACACAAGGACCTTAAGACGGGGGAAGATGATAACAGAGACGGGATTCTACTGAAACCTGAATTTTTTGTTATTAACACTTTGAAACAGGGCCACACGATGATTGCAGCAGAAGAACAGGATATCCTCAAGAAGGTCAGACGGAGCAAAGAGTACGATGAGGCAGTGGTAAAAGCAGTAGAAGAGTTAAAAAGGTCGCCGACAAAAAGACTACGATCGGAAGAATGGTCGATGGAGCAAGACTTGATCCTGTACAGAGGAAAGGTCTACGTTCCTAACGATCCAGAACTCCGACAAAAGATCACCAAACTCTACCACGAATCACCAATCACTGGCCACCCAGGAAGATGGAAAACCATTGAACTGATCACGCGAAACTACTGGTGGCCCGGACTCACAAAATATGTCGACTCTTACATCAAAGGCTGCGACACCTGCAACTGATCCAAAATCATTCCCGAACAACCTTTGGGAAAACTACGACCCAACCCCATTCCCACCGGACCATGGCAAGACGTGACCGTAGATCTCGTAGTCAAACTCCCTGAAAGCAAGGGATACAATTCGATCATGGTAGCCGTCGACAGACACGGAAAAAGAGCACATTTCATCCCCACCAACGAAGAACTTTCGTCTATTGGAAGCGCTAACCTCTACCTAGACAACGTCTGGAAACACCACGGACTACCCAAAACCATCACTTCAGATCGAGGACCACAATTCACCTCGGATCTTATGAAAGAACTTAACAAACGACTTGGCATCAAAACCAAGTTATCCACCGCATATCACCCGCAAACAGACGGACAGACCGAACAAGTCAATCAAGAACTCAAACAATACCTTCGAATGTTCGTCAATCACCGACAAGACGATTGGGCTGATTGGTTACCAATGGCCGAATTCGCCTACAACAACAAGATTCATACCTCTACGCAACAAACCCCATTCTTCGTAGAAACTGGACGACATCCTCGAATGGGTTTCGAACCACTTAGGGAATACAAGTCAGAAGAAGCAAAAGAATACGCAGAGAGGTTGAAGAAAATACACGAAGAAGCGTCAAGTGCATTGGTTAAGGCAGCCGATGAAATGAAGAAGTATGCAGATAGGCGTAGAAAGGAGGCGACGGAGTACAAAGAAGGAGATTTAGTATGGTTAGAGGCAAGCAACATCGATCAAAACAGACCATCCAAAAAGCTAGCTGACAAGCGACTCGGGCCATACAAAATTACCAAGAAAATCAACCCGAACGCTTACAAACTCGATTTACCTAAACACTTCAAAATCACCAACAGTTTCAACACATCTAAATTACGACCATATCATCCCCCTACAATTCCAAACCAACAACGACAACTGCAAAGACCGATAGAAGTAGAAGGAGAAGAAGAGTACGAGGTAGAAGAAATCGTCGATTCGAAGATCCATCGAGGAAAACTCCAATACCTCGTCAAATGGAAAGGCTACACCACGGAACACAACACATGGGAACCCGAGATGAACCTACGAAACGCGAAGAAAAAGATCGATGAGTATCATCGCAAACACTCCAATGCTCCTCACCGCATCAATTCTACCGCGTTTAAAGAAATTCCTTTCAGACCGCTTGAGACCTTAACTGATCTCCAAGCTACAATCGACGAAGCTAGAAGAACGAAAAACATCCCCACAGAATCTCCTAGAATCTTTCTACCGACATCTACCGACGCTTCACCAAAATTCATAAACCACAAAAAAAGAAGTGTCGCAAAAAACGGAACTCTGACGATATCACCACAGACATGACCGTCAACATCGAACCATCTCGTATGGCAAGCATATACAATGGATCGAAAACATTTTTGAAGAGTCCAAACCATCTACCGCACAAGATCAAGTATCTTTGGCTATATGAACTCGGTTCTGTTCGAGCAATCACCACCGTTCTCTCTATCCTCCTGTCAACAAACCCAGATTCTGAAGGAATGTACACATATCCTATCTACCGCGTCTCTAGACTCCGAAATCCCATTACGCTATTTACCGCCAAACAACTCCATAAGGCCAAAATTGTCCCATATCCTCACGAAACTCATCCGTCGATAATCGCCAATTATGAACTCAACAAAATGATCCAAATCCAACCTCGTGAGGACATGAGCCTTGAAGAGGGGGTGATGTCATGATACGTCAATTCCTTTATCTTTTCCTTTACCTTTCATCCATATTCCTCCATTACACGTATTCGGATTACTCATATACACTTACTATCATCCGATGCTTACTCATTGTTTCATATGTCATCCCAACGGCTTACTCATCGTTCCGACGGTTTACTCATACATAGTTACATCATCCCAACGGGATGCACGGACCAGGGCTTACATGTCCCCATTCCATAACATTCTATACCATTCTTTGTATTAGTCATACAGCCTATAAAAGCACCAGAGTTCGACTGGAAACCCCAGCTCGAATCTCTTGGGATTACCGCTAAAGCGCATACCCTTCAGTCTTCAGAACTCACTATCACTCTCGCTTCTCACCTTATACATCATCCTCGGTTCTTACAAACCAACTCTTACACAACTACACAACTCTTACTATTTGTAGGGACACTATTAGCGTCGCCCTAACATTGATTCCCTGGGCTGCCCAGGGAACACATGCAAGCTATATCGCCTCCATGTGCTGAAGAGCCCCGCAAAAGACCACGGGCAGATGTGCAGAACTAGTGGTGGGCAGCAGGTAGTCCAAAGGACGCAGTGGCAGTCTGTGGATCGCTGGAAAACCCAAAAGACATTGCGCAGGTGGTGGTTGAGAGTAAGGAACCATCTCTGGGAAACCCAAAAGACGTGGTGGGGAAGAGAGAGACAAAGAAAGTTGAACGACTCGGAATGGGAGGTCCAAATAAGGGTAAGTGGTTGACTCCCACAGCTAAAGGATGATCTGTCAGGGTAGAGTTGTGATGACGGTAGGAACTGAAAGTTGTGGCTGGGTCACGTGACAAAACAGATACAAACAAATAAAACCGTTCAACTTTCTTTTTCTCTCTTCCCCATCACATCTTTTGGGTTTCCCAGAGATGGTTCCTTACTCTCAACCACCACCTGCACAATGTCTTTTGGGTTTCCCAGGGACAATCTGCCAATCCACCGACTGCCACTATGGCTTTTGGGTTCCCCCAGACAGGCTGATTTGGAGCAATGCGGTCTTGCGTGCTTCAGCGAGTGTCATTCGTGTCATTACATTTGGTTCATACATGTCCAGATACATGTTCCCAGCCTTCCTTGTCAGGCCAGACTGGCCGCGGTCTCTGCAGCACATAGAGGCAATATAGCCTGCATGTGTGCCCCAGGCAGTACAGTCTGGGGCATTGAGTCGCATGCTGTACTTCCTGCTACCTGCCACTAGTCCTGCATGGGGCTTTGTCAAGTTCAGATTTTCTGCCAGTACTGCATAGGCAGCTTTTTTTATGATGTCATGCTTGTTGGACTTGGAAGCTTTCTGGAACTCGACCATGAAGCCTTTAATAACTGTCACTTGGTCCTTGGTGAACACGGTGAAAGCCATGACTGGATGAGTTTTTTCTTTCTGGAAGTGAAGTGAGTGTGAAAATTGGTAAAATTTGGTGGTACCAGTTACAGGTGCCTTCAAACTAAATATCAATGGCAACACATTATGAGCAGCGGGTCTGTATCCAAAAGTGGACAGCTGGTGAGAAGTTCTATGCTGAGGAATTTTCATAATGGGCCTTCCTCTTGTATTATCGCCATGCAATTTCCTTAATTAGACTGCGGAATGGCCTCCACTCAGCCTGCTGTGCCAATTTAGGCATGCAAAGGTACATTCAGTCATAATAGAAAGGCATCTGAGTAATCCAATACCTCTGCTCCATCCACCATCATCGTGAAACACCACAAGAGGAAGGCCATCAACACCGTGCAAAGGGTAACATGGGTTGATAAAATTACTAGAAGGGGTGTATCAACTAGACAGGTTTCTGTACATTCTCCAAAACTTGCTCGTATTGCCACATCAAATACTCCTTCAGCTTCCACTGACAGTAGGAGCATCCATGCAACTTGGGAACCCATTCCAATGGAACCCTTGAAGTTGCCCAAGTCTTCAGTGAGTCTACTCATTTTCTGTGCTCTTTGAACTCAAGGTAACTCATGAAACCATTTTATTTAGAATCAGAATGATATCCTTAGCGAATGGTTGCCCAAGAGGTCAACTTATCTTCATGAGTTGATCTCACTCTCTGCACCACCAGAGACTGATGCCTGTCAGACATGTCACATGGATAATGCTGTCTGGAGGTGTCTGGATTGTATGGGTTGCCCTGTAGAATGCAGAGCCTGCTGTCGAGCCTCTCATGCCAAACACCCATTTCATCGTGTTGAGCAATGGACAGGTGAATTCTTCAAGCCTGCCTGGCTTGCTAAAGTGGGAGTGGAGATCTACCTTGGTCATGGTGGAGCTCCCTGTACAATCAAAGCTGAGCTCAATCCTCTGGAGGACTTTGATGATATGGATGTTGATCATGATGAAGACTCAGATTGAGAGGCTGGTGATGAGCCAGTACAGGCACCACACCCCTTGAGGGCATTCAGTGATACTGTCAACATTCTGGCAACATCTCAACAGGCTGTCTCCATGCTGTGCATTGTGGATCGTTCCAGGATTCACCATCTGCCAGTCAGATGGTGTAGGTGTCTTGGCCATGCTTCCGATAACAGTCAACTATTCTCCATGGGCCTCTTTCCAGCCAGCTTTAAATGGATTAAAACTGCATTTACATTCCAAGTGCTCGATGACTTCTGTATTGATAATCTGGAATGCAAAACCACAGCTTTCAACTTCTACCGGAAGCTGAGAAGAATTACATCCAATGCCTTTCCTGATTCCATTGAGGTATGTATTCAATGTCATATTTCAGTCCATATATCTCAGTCGTACATAAATCTGGGTGCAGGATCGATACCAGGAGCTCATGAGAGTTTCCCGACAATGGAGAGACCTGAAGTATCGGAAATGGCATGGTTTTGGTCATGAGAGTGCCGAAGAGACCGACGGGGGTCTGGCCCTGTTCTGCCCAACATGTCCTCAACCTGGCATAAACATCCCCGATAACTGGCAGGACAACAAAAATACATGGCTCTACAGTAGAATGATGACACTTGATGGCAACTTCAAAATGAACAAGTTGAAGAGCAGAAATCCTCATGATGATGTCTTCCTCTCAAACAGAATGGCCTTTCTGGTCGGACGGCAAAGATATTACACCCACTTAAAAATAGCAAAGGAAATAAAGGAGAAATTGAGTTGCAATCAACACCGAGCAGTCAAAGATGGTGACCTGAACCGACAAAACCTAGAGTCTACTGGGGTTGGTGCGTCGGCATGCGCTCGGCATGGTTGTTGGGTCCCTCACAGTGTTGTAGACTTCCAGAAGGGTGAGAGGTAAATATCGGCCCATTGTTGTAATGCTGACGCATAAGTAATTGCTCACAACCTGTTCGGTAGGCAAATGAACATGGACTATAGTCTGTGTCAGACCTTCAGCTGGCTCGGTGGGATAAAGACAGTGATTGTGCTGTATGACATTATGTGTTAGTATTGGATAAATCTTGGCAAGAGGGTAAGACAGAGCCCATATCTCGACATGGACAGGGATATTGTGATGCAAAAAAGGATCGGCCTGTTTCATGTGCATGGACACAAAGATGCATGCATGCCGATATTTGTGCCAAACTACATACCTGGAGCTGGCCGAGTGGATGGGGAGATATTCGAAATGCTCTGGGCACCGCTGAATAAAGTGGCGAGTAGCATGGGGCAATGACAAGAGCGCATCGGCAGGAGACATTGGATGATCACATGAATAACTCGAACTGGAAGAAATTGATCGGCATTGGTAGGGCATATCACCATCGGTCCCAAGTATAATTACTGACTATCAATGCAGTGCTGGCCTTGTGCCGAAAATATCCAAAGGCACAGGATCATCTCATTGAATGTTGGGATGCATTCCTGGCATTAAATGCAACCACTGACCAACGGCTATCCAAAGCATGGGGAGAACAGGAGCAGAAGGCTCAAGCTGACAGATTTTCACAGCCAGATTCCATGCTTATTTATGACGTTCAGCTCGAAAAAGGTCATTCGGTCTGCTATCTCATTTGAGATATATTTACTGATCCACTCATAGCACCCACAAAGGCCGAAATTCTTGTGTCTTTGATGGATGAAGAGTTGCGAAGTGGTAGGTCAACTGGCCTCTTGGCCTGGCTTGCAGCAGGTTTGAAGATCGAAGAATCTCAGTGAGATAAAATACCATGTGTTGTCTCATCCTGGTTTACCTCATATATGTCTCAGGTTACAACTCAAAGCCCTTGTTTGGTCTTCGGGAAGACAGCTGACTGTGAGTCAGAACATTGACATCAACAAGCATCAGGACAGATTGCAGCCTAGGATCAATGCTTGGAACAAGCAAGCAGAGCAATACTTACAAACGCACGACTTGGACGATGGACTGGAACTGCGGGACCTCTTGGAACAGGACACCGAGGCCGATGGAACACAGAACACCGATCGCAGCAACTATACTGAGGAAGCTTCGGCAGTTGACACTGACGATGAGCCTGATCCCAACCCAACCTCTCAGGCAACCAATCTCCCTGATCTCATGTCTGGACAAGATCAACTATTAGCTGAACACAGCAGGCTATATTTCCTGTCATGCTTCTGTTTGGAACGCTTTCCACAGCAAGCCAACAGGGAACTTGAACTTCAGCTCAGCCAGGCCAATGACGCTCTGCACAACCTCAGGATTGGACTCAGCAAAAAATCATTCTCATGTCAGAGCTGCAAAGTCACAGCAGAAGAAAACACAGGCATGGTCAGAGGTCAGTAGTGGTCAGGCAGCAAGCCCGAATATATGTGTCAACCTGCCGAAAGATCATCGGCCTGGGCGCGACTGCCGATATTCTTGACCAATATAAGGAATTGACGCATGGCGACCTTAAGATTAGCACTGCCATAGCAACACCAAACGCACCTGGCCAGCGAGACACTTGTCTCTCCTGGTTTTGGAATATGGATGTGCAAGCTGATGCAGAGGCCAACAATTGGATGGAAGAATGTGAGAGCTAGTCGGCATCCACACCAATTTCTTCTTCTTACCAGTGCAAAATAGTCTACAGTGCATTGGTTGAGGGCAAAGGCTGCTTATGACCGAGCCAAAGAAGAGGCCACCCTTCTCGAAAGCGAAATGGGGTGGACAATATCATATTTTCAGTTCCATGAGACAGCATGGTGCCGTCGGTCCCACGAGACCTATTTCCCATTGTCAATCATACAGCCTATGCCTTCCAGCAGGCTACAATGTATCAGCAATTTTCCGAGCAAGCCCAGCAGGCTTTTGAGAAGACTACAAGCTCTTCCAATCTGAGTCGAACATGAGGAACACCGGAATATAAATTTACAGTTTATGTTACAAGGCTAGTAGTGTGTGCTAGATATTACAGTAACAAT
Source organism: Hygrophorus pudorinus (assembly GCA_003314045.1). Classification (NCBI taxonomy): domain Eukaryota; kingdom Fungi; phylum Basidiomycota; class Agaricomycetes; order Agaricales; family Hygrophoraceae; genus Hygrophorus; species Hygrophorus pudorinus. The sequence continues at coordinate 11,545 of QLPF01005626.1, read as the reverse complement.
CATTTCGGCCTTGATGCTGTTTTCGTCTCCCAAGGTCTGCTCACAATAAACCAGCGCAGCTCTTCATAATCCCTTTGCACCTTCGACAGTCCTGCCTCCAGGTTTTTAATCCGTGGTGATAGTGACATCATTGTCAGCTCATATCCGGCCTCCTGCTTGACTTCGGCATCTAATATCGGTGGCAGCTCCGACTGAGAACATTCCCCGAGCGGAGACAGTGGGGGAATCTTGATGGTCAAACCTGGAAGTCCGGTTAGTTTGTCATTGATATTATCCACAGCAATCCACGTACCTGGTGTTGATCTCATCCTCGAGGCCAGACCAGTGGAGTGGATGGTGGGTTCAGCCTTGGACGGTTCGGCTGTTGTGGCCCTACTTCTCGCTCGCGCCGATCGGTGTAGCCCTGTTGGCTCGGTATACACAGGACTAGCCCTCGCCTCTATCAGTTCTGGCTCAGGATCCACTGGCTTCACCCTGGATTTCCGCAGCATCTTCAGTCTGTTGACCTCGGGATGCACTGTCTTCGTCTGCGGTGTCTTCGGTGTGTTGACCTCAGGCGGTCTGGAGGATCGGCCTGGCCCCACAATCATGCAGGGTACCAGGACACGTCTTGGTTGACGTGGGGTGTGTGGTGTTGGGAAGTCCAGATTGATATCAAGGGGATGTAGGGTGGACTCCGGTGATGGACCCATTGATGGGTCCGTCTTCCTCTTCTTACTCGGCCGCTCTTTATCGCCAATCTCGATGCCTGTCGGTATTCGAGCCCCGTCTGTGTCCTTCCTGCCCACCCATTTCTCCGTCGATGACTTCAGAATCCCCCTTGGATGTCCCGTTACCTCATCTTCTGCCCTCCTGTTCTCCTTCCCTATCTCAAATGTTCCCTCGCTCTCCTCCTCCTTGATCATGATTGCATCTTCTTTTGACAATCCTGTGAATGTCGTGGCCTTTGGCGCCCTCCCTTCCACCAAAGCCATCCACCAATGTCAACCTTTGGTGTCTTCATGCTGGGCTGAAACCATTTGCTGGTAGTAATCGTGGGGTCATTCTCCGACATGGATTCGAAGTCGACAGGCTCCTTTGAGGTCAATGCAATGAACAGTCGTTCCCGGACGCTGAGCACCAATTCCGGCGCCTGAATAGCTTGCTTGTGGACATTGGAGACCTGGGTGATGATGTTCTTCACAACTATATAAAGTAAATGTCAGCATTTGAATCATGACAGAAGTCACTGTTACTCACCAGCTCCTCCTGCAACTTTTTCTGCATGAACATCCGTCTTTCTGGGGTTGCTGTCTTTGCTGTGTTCACGACTTTGTGCCATCAGCTGGCATACCTGTAGAGCGCGTCCTGGTGGGCTTTGACTTTAATGGTCGTAGGGTCTACTTTCGTGTGTGCCATGTCTGAAATGCTATGTTGCAGTGATGATGTTACCCCGCGCGAGTTCAAACTTCAACATCACGTGATCTGAATATCGCACTCAAGCAAAATTGTCTTAGCCTGAGTATAGATCAGGTTCATGTCTACTATGTAACCAGTCATATTCAGAGGGTATTGTATTGAGCTGTATGCATCAAAGGTGATATTACCAGGACATCCACAAACACTGTGCTACCCGCCTGACTTCCTGGAGTGCCCCAAGAATAATGTCTTGTCCAGTAGTTCAGTATTTGTAATTTAATTTACACCACTACATGTGCCATGCAACACAGATGACAATGTTGGGATAGAAGCCGACATGGAAGCGTAGGAGGAATGACAGACCTGGATACAAATTGAAAGGCTGAGAACATGATGCCAAGACCGAGAGAGTGACACTGAGACCAACAGAGTGACACCAAGACTGACAGAGACCGACAGAGTGACGCTGACAGCATAGAGGAGAATGAGTCTGAGACTGACTTTGATAGCACGGCCTGGAGACTGACCAGAGTTATAGTGTGAGACAGATGCTACAGCCACAGACATGCTGCCGATCAGCAAGACACCAAGCCCTAGAATGACACTGAAGTCCCGGAGGCTGAAGCTGAGGAGATGCCAGGATCTCAAGCTTAATACTTGAAAGCTGTTGCAATCCCACCAGTCTTACAATGTTCGTAGCACTCAATGTCTAACCTACAATTGCTGTCCTAAATAATGTCTGCATGTCTATCCTGAACCCCTTGCACTTCCATTGCCTTTGACACATAGGCCTGTAACTATTTCGCCTTTTCCACAACCTCTTCCTGACCTTTCACCGTCATCTCATGCACTTTCAACCTCAGGGCAATCAACTCTGAGATGAGTTCGTCGTCCATGATGGGATCATCGGCCCGAGTTGCTTCGGCTTCCCTAGCTGACGGACCTTCATCGAACCAGGTGGAGAAAACTTCGGCATTTTGTTGCTTGAAGATTATGTTGTTAGTCCTTCATGCCTTGAGATTCAGGTATCAGCAACTTACACCTTCCACTGAGGCCAGGAAGGATGCCGCCATGACTGAATATGGTGTTTTCATAATCAGTGCTCCTCTCGCCCACCAATGGCTGTTGTCAATCTTATTTCTGTCCCGCTACAACTCAGGATCACCTTCCACTGACAATGAACCCAACTTGCTCCACGGGTCCAGCCCTCGCAGGATCCGGTATACCGATGTGATGATAGATGGCAGAGGAGGTTGCCCCAACCGCTTCAATCGATACATTCCACCCAACATCTTGGCTTCCATCTGACCATGGAATTAGCAAGTCACTCCATTTGCAGTCGACAACTCACCGCTTCTGTAGCTAACCCCAGCTCCCATTTCTGATGGTCCGCAACATTAGCCTCCTTCGGTAGCAATTGCAGAGCCTGTTGAATGCAGGAAGCAATGAGCTCCACATGACGTGTTGGATTATGCTGAGAGATCAGTGTTGACGATGGGATGGACGATTTGAACTGCAACATGGTGGATGTGAGGTGAGGGAATGCTATATAGCTTGTTTTTTAGTGGCTGTGGCAAATTCTTCCCACACTGTATTCAAACATACCCTGGCAAGCCAAAGGTCTTCACTTCAAGTGCAAGTATTTTTATCCCTTCAGTCACATTCATGTAATATCTATATTCCTACAATGAACAATTTAATACTCTCTGCATGTTGATGACCTCAGCATGGTACTGCCGAAGCTGTGTGCGCTTGCCCGTAAATTCAGCCGCTCTCAATGTGGCAGCCTGCTTCAGCAGATTGTCGACTTCCTCAACTTGCTCCACAAGTGAGGTTGGCTTCAGGCAGCTCAATCCCAAGGTGCTGCCATGTTTGCCATTGATGTCGACTCCCCTTATGTCCTTGAATGTCGGCTGCACAGGATGTCAGCAATCAGTCTGCACTATGCATTTTCATGTAGAATGACACTTACCCTATATAATGTTGTAAGACCGTCGTACACATCCCCTCCCCCCACAACTGCCTCTCCTCTCCACCAACATCCCTTATAGATGGGGTGCGTGATATCGCAGAGAGCACTCGGATCGCCCACGACCATGTCGGTCTTGATATTCTCCAGTTTCCCACCAGAGCCATCCATCGCCTTCATGGTGTCGAACAGAACTGTTGGCACCTCAATGTTCTCCCCCAACACCCAGGCATTCCCGATTGCCGAGATTACCTTGACCTGATGACCGGATGTGTGATTCTGATGTTTACAATTCGATTTGTTGGAAAAACATACAAGTTCCTGATTCAGCCCATATTCCCATAAATGCCGTTGCTTTATGTCATCCCAATGATGTAGGTATTGAAGTGCTAATCGGATGCAAGAAGCTTGAATATATACTGTGGATTGGTCTGAAGACATGATGGTGGTTGAAAGACAAGTTGGGTTCGTCACATGATTCGCTTAATCCCACATCGGGTGTGGGTGGTGAAAGCCTCAGCTCGGTGAAAGATCTGCTTGAATTGCTAGCAATGTCGACCTGCTCTGCAATCAGGTCCATAACTTCATCTGGGACATTGTTCAGGTCCTCAATGTTCTCTGCGCCAAGAGGTGATGGCTTGTTCCATCGATTGGCTTGGAATAACTTGTCTCAGAAAGCCTCGGCTTGGTGAATGTCTCGGCTCGGGGAAAGTCTCAGCTCGGTGAAAGTCTTCTCAGGCAGCACTCAGGTTCCATTGAAGAATTCTGATGTGGGATTACATCAGGTAGTATGCCTCCTTCATCCACTGTGCTGCCTCAATTCCCATCCTCTCATGCACCTTGTCTCTCATATAGTAAGCAAGACAGACCCTGTCTCCCTTGCAATCTCCAACACCATGCTGAACTATTTTCCCACTGAATCCAACCACTGTCCTAGAGTTGTAATGCAGCTTCATCCCTAGTCCCAGGAGTTCCATCACAGCATCCTGATATGGCCTGATCATAGTTAGTAGGTCATACCACTGTGCTCTGGAATAGTTGTCCCAATGGAACGGTGTCTCTCTGTTGCTTAAGGCCATCATAGCATTGAAGACCGACAGCCAGTACTTCAGCGTCGGCTGTAATTCCGGGTCCTGCCATAGCTTCTTCACCGTCTCTCAGCCACTCTTGTACAACACAGGATGCATCACCCTTAAGATCGCACTCATTAAAGCTGACGTTTCAAACATTGCTTGCAACCATTTATTTCCCCCTCGGTCAGGACTCCTGGCCTTCAAACTGGCCGAGATCTCCAACTGCCAATCCGGGATGTTCTGACGCTTCATTAGACATATTTTCATCAACACAAGAAAGCTCATACCTCATGAGCCTGTTGGAACCAGGCTGGCGACATGTCAACACATCCAGGCAGCTGTGCCACACACTCATTGGCTGGTTTGTAAAAAGCCAACGACTTCCTCCAAGAGGCTGAAACGGTCTTCGGCTGGTACTTCTCAAACATCCCGCCTAGATGTTGTGTGGCGTTCCACATCGTCATCTACGGTCATTGTGAATCTTATCCATACCGTAGTAGTAGTATACCGACTTACTTGTCTGCTTGATGGAAGGACATCCGGCAAGGATGACTCCATGCATGTCAACAATCATAGTGGGAGACTCGATCGGCCTGTCTGATTGGACTGATGGTGCAGGGTATGCCTTTGAAATGGCGGCCTCTTTATCCTCATTACAGCCATTTTCATGGATCGATAGTCGATTGCAATATCGAACTGTATCCCACGGTATAATGGCTGAGATCATGTGAAGATCAGTATGTATGAAGGTGATTGGTGACTGAGAGGGATTCACATGGATTTCGGTATGCCTCTACTAAACAGCGAGAAATGTGTTCGCAGTCGGTCATTAGATCGATGGAGAGGGACAGAGGTGGGAACGATCGGTGTGATCCAGATAGATTGCATCGAGTTCCCTATTCCCTCCATAGCTTCCAAGCAATTGGTGTTTGAATAGATCGACCAGATATTGTGAGACCGTGTCTGTGAATGTGAGGACTTGAGATTGATCCATGCCAACTGGCCAACAAGGGTGTTGCTTAAGTAATCTATGACATGGAGGTGTTATACAATTGGCGGTCGAAACACTGGCAATGAGAGCCAGAGGTGAAGGTCAAAGGGACATTGGCCTGCCTATCTTCAATAGCAAATGGAATATTGGCTGATCCATCAATGTCGGCCAACCCATCTCTAACGAGAAAGTCACATATCGGCTGATCCATCTCTCAATGGGATAATGCAATGTCAGCCAACCCATCTCTAATGAAGCAACTCAATATCGGCCGACCCATCTCTAACGAGAAACTGAAATATCGGCCAATCCATCTCCAATGGGATAATGCAATGCCAGCCGACCCATTGTTAATGGGAAATTGAAATATGGGCCGATCCATCTCCAATGAGAAAGTGACATATCGGCTGATCCATCTCCAATGGGATGATGCAATGTCGGCCAACCCATCTCTAATGAAGCAACTCAATGTCGGCCAACCCATCTCTAACAAGAAACTGAAATATTGGCCAATCCATTTCCAATGGGATAATGCAATGTCGGCTGACCCATCGTTAACAGGAAACTGAAATATCAGACAATCCATCTCCAATGGGATAGTGCAATGTTGGCTGACCCATCGTTAACAGGAAACTGAAATATCAGACAATCCATCTCCAATGGGATAATGCAATGTCGGCTGACCCATCTCTAATGAGAAACTGAAATATCGGCTGATCCATCTCCAATGGCATAATGCAATGTCGGCTGACCCATCGTTAATGGGAAACTGAAATATCGGCTGACCCATCTTCAATGGGAAAATGCAGTATCAGCTGATTCATTGTCCATTAGAACCTGTCATCGGCCTCATCAGCCGACTCATCATTTACGACTACAATACTTTACTCAGCTGACCCATCTTTCATGACAACAATACTAATGTTGGCCGGTCCATCTTTTACGACTACAATAATCATGTCAGCCGATTCATCTTTAATGACTACAATACTAATGTCAGCCGATCTATCTTTTACGACTACAATACTAATGTCGGCCAATGTCCGCTGTCCCATCTCTAACGTGATTTTGTCACCGTCCACTCCCCCATCTTAGATGGGTCCAGGTAACTGGAAGGTGTGTGATTTTTCCACAAGATTTTGAGAACTTTGAATCTGGAGGGTGCTTCATTCTTGTGAGCAAGCATACTTGTGTAACCCAGGTTCAAGGTGTCATCAAGTGCCAAATAGAAATAACGGTGTTTGTGCGGTGTCATGGTGGGGAAAGGTCCACACATATCCATATGTAGAAGTTGTAACACTTCCATGGTGCAATTACCACAGAAAGGATAAGGTTGTGCAGGATGTTTCCCAATTACACAGGAGATACATTTCTCATTCACTACACTGGAGACATATTTCAGACCGGTGACATATGGCTTTGTCAACAGGGATTTCATTGCATTTTGGCTGATATGGCCCAGATGTCAATGCCAGAGTGCTGGGGTTAGATCCACGACAGGGAAAGTTGTGGCCGCAAGTTCGGGAGTGACTGTGGTGAATTCCAGTGTTTTTGATTCGACAGCAGTTGTTGGAGGATACAAGTACTCTACACTCAGGAAAAACAGTTTGCCATGCTGTTTGACTTTGAAGAACTTGAAAGACATTGAAGACTCTGGGAACCATATATGAGTTGGTTTGTAAAATACAACATGGAAACCACAATTGACGAAGGCGCTGACTGAAAGTAGGTTGACTGCAGCAGTCGGAGCATGTAGGCAGTCATTCAACTCAAGGATAGCTTTATGCATTCCATTTGACACCCTCACTTTGCAGGTGCCACATGCCAGAGTGCTCAGTTCGCCGCAGTTGGCCGTCTGAACATGTGCAGCCAGTGCAGTGTTATAAGACCAGAAAGCAGCGCGATTGTGCATGATGTGTGACAAAGCACCTCATTGCGTTAATAGGCAATAACAGGGGTATTTTGACTCAAGCCAGGGGTATTGCCATATCTGTACAGATTACAGGGAGATTGCCCTCAAAAAAATTGTAGCATATAAAACATATATCAGGCTATGAACCTTAATATCAGGGGTATAGTTTTTATTACAAACAAATGCTGCATTTGCCCAGGGGTACAGAAATTCAAAAAAACCCCAGATATCTTGTACCCCTGGCTATAATGGCAGACCCTTGCCATCTACATATAATAAAAACTGTACCCCTGATATCATGATACATAGCCTGATATATGCTTTATATGCTACAAATTTGTTGAGGGAAATCTCTCTGTAATCTGTACAGATATGGCAATACCCCTGGCTTGAGTCAAAATACCCTTGCTATTGCCTAAAATTTGCATATTCAGGCTCACTTTTATCATGTGGGTAAACGGCCCAGTAAACAGCGGTATCTTTATTGCTAAAGTCTACAGCGGTCTCAGAAACTAGGAGCTCTGAGATAGAAGCTACTGGAGAAGGGCTAGCTTCATCTGCCAGATGAACATGTTCTTTCGTTTGAGCACCTCCGCTGGGATCCTGGCGCTTTCTGGCTTCACGATCGGCCACAAAATGTTCCTTGCCACTGACATCACCTCCACCTTCTGACCAGCATTGGGCAACGGTATGTCCGGAGGCTCCACAGTTTCCACAAATGCGGGGAACTGAAGTTGAAGTGATGTCAGAGGTGGTTAAATGAGGTGGATTATGTAGTTGAGGTTTTGGGCGTGGAGTGAAAGGATTGGTGGTGGACTTGTCGACATTCATGTAGATGAAAGTGTTTTCATGTTTGTAGATCATATCACAAGTGGCAATGCAGCGGGCGCATTCAGCTATGTCTCTGAATGTCAAGCCAAGTGGGTCATCTTCGACACGGTCCAATGCGCGATCCACAAAAGGGTGCCAATCAGGAGTATGGGGAAGGCTGTCCAGAAAACCCCAAATACACTCATCTTTGTGCATCGGGTCACCCGCATTATACAAAGCTGTTCTCCCTTTGTTCCACACACGGATGTACTGGTCCATGTCAGTGCCCAGACAAGTATGTTTAAGATCGGATTTCATCCCTGATGTATGTGCAAAATAAGAGGAATTAAACTCATGATTCAGCAATTGCCATGTGTCGCAAGCTGTCGTCCTTCCATGTGGGCCAAAAGAACCCGGGATTAGATGGCCGATAAAGTTGTCTAGGCGTGAAGTGATGATATGGAGTGCGATGGCATCGCCGTGAATCCATTTTGTGTGGGTAGTGATCTGGGTGACAGTGGTGGCAACACCATACTTGGGCATCACCTGTGCATACACGGGCTCGAGTTCTAGGTCAAACAACATATTGGGTTCGGGTATTCTGGCGTCGCAGACATATCGCCACCATCCACCACCATATAACATCGTCGTCACAGAACGGTTCCAAGAAACAAAGTTTGTTTTGCTGAGACGTATTGGGATTGAAGTAGTTACAGGATATCTGAAGTCCATAAGAGCAACCATCTTGAAAAAGGATGGATATATGCAGGGTAAAAAGACAAATTTGATGTCTGCAAAATGGTGTGGACACACAATTAGTGATCAGCACAGGTTTTGAAACCCGCACAGATCACGGGTACAGGTCACAGCAGGTGCGGGTACAGGTCACAATTTTCGGACCCATACCCAACCTGTACCCATGACCCAGGTACACGGGTTTTGGTGTGGGTATTGTAGCATAGTATCTTCCCTATATGTATGTATTTTTTCCATTTTATTTGAGCCTTAACAAAGGGGTTTTCAAATTTTATTAACTTTTTCATTGTTGACCAAACAAAGACCAACACTGCCAGCAGCACCCCCACTTGGACTCGACTCCGTCACAGAGTTGAGGTGGAAAGGTAAGTCAATATTAGTAAGTCAAAACTAATTATTATGTTTTAGGAAGTGCTGGATGCGCCAGCACCACCACCATCACCACCAAAACAACGACACCGATGTGTCACCACCTCCACCACAACACTTCACCACCTCCCTCTGCATGACCTGGACGACTCAGACAATGCAAACACATCACTGCAAATGTCAACAGAGAGGAGATGGTGAGGAGGTGGGGAGGCGACAGGGAGGAGGTGTGGAGAGACACCAGGTGAGTGGGGACATGTACCTGTGATGCCAGCACATCACCACCACCTCCCTCTGCACAACCCGGACAACTTGGATGACACAAATGTGTCACTGCAAACATCAACAGAGAGGAGATGGGGAGGTCACAGGGAGGACACCAGGTCTGTGGGGACGTGTACCCACAGCACTACCACATCACCACCACGAATGCGAGGGATGATATCAGGAAAAAATAACTTTTCTACACAGCACTATGTAGCCTCTGTATTTCTGGTAGTCCTGTATGAAAGTCCGGTGGTCAGTAGTCCCTGTAGTCACCACTGGGACTCCCGTAGTCTCCCACTGTGACTCTGTAGTTGCTCTGTAGTTGCTTTGTAGTTGCTCTGTAGTTACTTTGTAGTTATGTGGTAGACTTGTTAAAAGGACATATCTACTATCAACACAATTAACTCTGCTTTACTTTACTAACTTCAACTTTCTTATATTTTCCGGGGCTTACAGATTTCACTTATCATTAACTGAGTATTATTAGGAGTCACAATATTATTATTATCTAATGTTTTATTAATTAGTACATGTTTATTTTAACAAGCTGAAAAATTGTGGCGAAGTGAGGATTCAAACTCGTGCAGTAAAGCACATGATCACTTTACCATGCAGCTTATCCGCTGTGCCACAGGGCTTTGTTTTTGTCTGTACACGAGGACTATTTATGTAAATATTTTTGACTTGTAGCTTTTTTTTCAAAAGTCGCCAAACACATTGGTTGTGGCGACTACAACACTACAACAATGAGTAGCGGCAAGGTGAGAACATTCATTATCACATATAATAATCTATTTACATGCTCCTTCTAACATGCAAATGCCATGCGGCTGCCCACCCCCATGTCGTCCACCACAATCTAGGCAACAAAAACAACACCAAACGATGACGTGGCACGCTGGCCACGCTTGTTCACCACCACCTGCCACGTCCAGCCATTCCAAAACGACACTAAATGATGATGTGGCACACCGGCCACACTCGTTCACCACCACCTACCATGTCCGGCTGTTCCAAAACGGCTCAGATCGATCACCACGAATGCCACTCAGGCTCGAGGCAGCCGTAGTAGTCAACTATACCCACTAAAACCGGACCAGCTGAGATTGACATAAACCGCTCTTTGCGTGTTGGCCGACATCAGCTGATATTTACTATACACGTATCAGCCAATATTTACCAGTGTGGCTACTTGTGTATAGGCCCATATGTACCATAGTGGCTACATGCGTGTCGGCCCACATATACAATAGTAGCTACATACGTGTTGGCCCATATCAAAAACATTATACATATTTTCGCTGCTAGCATGTCGGCCGACATATACCACAGTAACTACATGCGTGTCAGCTCACATAACAAATATTATACATATTTTTGCTACATGTGTGTCGGCCCACATATACAATAGTAGCTACATATGTGTTGGCCCATATCAAAAACATTATACATATTTTTGCTGCCAGCATGTCGGCCGACAAATACCACAGCAGCTACATGCATGTCAGCCTACATAACAAATATTATACATATCCTTGCTACATGCGTGTCAGCCAATATATACCACAGTAGCTACATGCATGTCGGCCCACATATACAATAGTAGCTACATATGTGTGTTAGCCCATATCAAAAATATTATACATATTTTTGCTGCCAGCGTGTCGGCCGACATATACCATAGTAGCTACATATGTGTTGGCCCATATCAAAAACATTATACATATTTTAATATTACATCAAGAAAGTATCAAATGAGAATATCTGCTTAGCAGCATTAGCAATATGGCACAGCATGATGAGTAGCATACTTATGGAAGGTAATGTTATTGGGTTCACTGATGAGGTTATCATGGAAGTTGGGAGTATGATTTCCCATCTGCATGTGACTGCTTGTATCGGCCCCTCGGCCCCAGGTGTGATTCCAGAGTGTCTAAACAAACAGTCAATGTCAAATGTGGTGATATGCTATACTTGTGATCCCCCAGATACCAATGCCC
>QLPF01005590.1:0-20136 GCA_003314045.1 Hygrophorus pudorinus | reverse complement strand
CTGATGTAATTAAGTTAGATAACTGTCGTATCGGGATTCCATATGGTCATCCTGAGCTTCCAGCTTATCTATACACACTTGTAATGTGGATTTGCTTTTCATTCTTACAGCTCTGTGCTGCTCCATATCCATGTGGACTTTCGATTCTAAATGGTCAAGCTGTCTAGCTGTTCGGCTTTTAACTGGAACATCTATTGGGTTTATTAGACCCTTAGTCTGATTGGCAACCATACTGGTTGCTGATCCACCAACTATTGAAGGTGTTTTCTTATGTGTGGGTGAGTTGTATACCAATGGTATTGGGGGTGCTCTCATGCTTTCCGAGTATTGTGGCCATGGAGCTGGTGTCCGTCTAGCTATGGGGGATTCCTTCTCTCTTCTCCGGTTGCTCTGACCGAGGTCAGAATAGTCTTCTGCGTTGCTGCAGACAATAGGGCTGATAGCCCTGTGAGTTGATTCCGGGAATTGCAAGACATTATAAGTAGGGTCTTGCTGGAGGGGTGTACACTCGGTAATGGGGTGGCTTATGTCCTGTAATTGGGATGGGCTTCCATGTTGGGATGATCTAAAGGACCGGACTGACATCCGGGTTATCAGTTTCAATTATCGACAGGATTCGTCTTTGAGCACACTAGACCGTGCACGTTCTGAATCATACTAAGGTAGGTATTATCTATAATCGAATAACATCATGTGATGTACTGTGACATCTCCAGAAATGGAAGGTACACAGTCATTTAACACAAAAAATGTGTTTTTTGCTGGATCCAAGAACAATTTCCCAGAAGTCTCACCCACAAATTGTAGTTGATGGTTGTAGACACGTGAAAATAAATTTGGTTTACAGAAATACATTGATTTGGGATACTAGTTCCCAAAACAAAATTTTGTACCTCCTTGTGCCAGTGTACATATCCTTCACCCCATTCATGCAAATCTACCTGGGCACTTGAATCAATTTCTTTATCAATGATGCAGAAGTTTTTGAATAGGTCTCTACAGTTTATGGATGCATATATTTGAGGGCTGAACGGTAGACAGGCTGCATGCCAGTGGGCTGCAAGAAAGTATCGTGGGCATAGGGTCCTGCCCAACAACATTATGCAGGAGTTAGAGATGGGCATTGTTTAGAAGTAGCTTTATGTGAAATGTTGACTGAAAATCATGGACAGCATGAGGCATTATTGTGTTATCACATGCATGGCATCATTGATCATTGATCAAACATGCAAGATTTTGTGTTGTGAACTACTTGCCACAAAGTGCTCCATTTTCCACCAGATTTTTCGGATCTCATTCACATAGGTTCTTGTAATATTTTGTGGGAGGCAGATTTCTTAAATTCCTCTTTGAAGTTTCACAAATGACATTCCACTGTTTCTCTGAGTGAAACCTTCCTGATTTGATTGCCCATGTCACAGATTCATCACTGCATGTGATCTTATTCAATTATGGATGACACCTACCTCATTACAATATGCTCTATGATTAACTATTGCGAGCTGATACAAACTCAATGTTTGGTATCTGTAATATACGGCAAGAGTAGTACTCAAGCCGTTCAGGCTTTTTTTTTTGTGTACATTCGATAAAATCCCTTTAGGGTGTTATTTTATAGTCTAGGTTCTAACCGGGGTACAGCTTAAGACTATGTAGGGCAATCAATGTATCTAACCTCATAGGAGGCTTATGATTGAGCACAGTCAATGTCAAAACCTTTTTTAGAGGTTGTTTGGCTGTGAAAAAAAGTATAAACTTGTATAGCGCTTCTTAAGGCCCTATAACAAGTGGAAATGATGTAGATAGAACTCTTAACTCATGTTGCACTTATCACAGGTCCAAATCTAGTGTATTTGAATATGATAGTATGTGCTGTTTATGAGGTTGTAGTAGTTGTATATATGATAAAGAGTGTGCAATGCAGACAGTGTAATATGGCTTGTTTGTACATGTGTACATTGTGGTGCATGTTGGCAGTAAATAAAGATAATAAAGATAAATTGAAATAAAAGAAAGTGAAACAAGGAATCTTCAATTCCTTACACAGTCAGTTGATTTTTAGAGATTTGTGGAGTGGTGGCATGTTTGGAGGGATGACCATGTGACATGTCATGGGAATTTCGTCATTAACCCTTTCCCTTCTTTCCACATTCTTCATCATGAAGCACGACACTCTTTTCATTGCTGGTATCACAACTTCCTCTGTGATTGGTATAGAAATTCTTGTTCTCTTTGTAGTCCTTGTGTGGGCGATTTGGCAACTTTGTTGTTTGTCTCCACAGTAAGTGGTTCATTGTTTCCAAATTATAAAGGCTGACTATTTGTTAGGCGAGTGTTGGATATGGAAATGGGGACTTTGAGTTGGAGGTTGTCGATCAGATTTGCAGTTCCTGTGGTGGAAACCAATTTTTCATCATCATTGGTTCCAAAACATCCAAGAAAGCCTTGTGAGGTGGATTTAAGTGATGGGTTAGAAAAGTGGGAGAGTGGGTGATTTTTTGACATCATCAGGTTACTAATTTTATGACTTGGACCATTAGTCAAGAAATAGTTTTTAATCATTTTGGATATTCATATTATGCTTAAGGTTGTTCATGGGTTAGTGTTCCCAAAGTTCAGTTTGGTCTGGTTTTGGCCTTTTTTTTTGAAACCCCAAACCAAACTTTGGAGTTTGGTTCAGCCAAAGTTCAAACCAAACCTTGGAGTTTGGCTTCAAAGCAGTTTGGTTCAGGTTTCAAACCTGAACTCTTACCAGATATGATAATTGGTTTGGTTCCCAAGGGGTTTTTGGCTAAACCAAACTCAGAGTTCAGTTTGAGTTTGCTGAAAGCCCAAACCAAACCCAAACTTCAGAGTTTGGTTTGGGTTTGAACTGAGTTTCAACAGTTTCAAACTGAACTTTGGGAACACTACCACGGGTATGGGAAAACCTGCAGTGTGATGGGTATGGGTACAGTGTTGGTTTTCCATACCCTTGGGCATACCACCACCCGTACCTGTGGTATCACAGGTTTGAATGGGTATTTCCCTGCTGCTGGCTAAGTCTTATCTCAAGTATTTTTCCATGATATTTATCTAATTTTTCTGTGTTTTCTTTGTTTTTATATATAGTAAAGTCATGCAGTCATGACAGCCATGTCGCCACAGCCTCCTGTGTTGCACCAGGGAAGCATGATACACAGAAACACAAATGAAGGAGAACACGCAGCTGAGGTGGTGCATCCACCTCAGCTGCACAATGGTGAGTGCTAACCAAATACCTGTTAACCATGTCACTAACATCACCATCTCGTACCAACCCTGGCACCCAAAAACAATGCCTATGCATCATCTACCAACCCTGGCACCCAACAACAATGCCTATACATCATCTACCAACTCCAGCGCCATCATCACCACCCCCTGCCATCTTCTACCAACTCTGGCACCCCAAAACGGTGCCTACACATCACCATCACCTCCCACCATCACCTACCAATTCCAGCACCGTTACCACCAGCACCTGCCATCACCTACCAACCCCAGCACCCAGAAACAATGCCGACACATCGTCTACCAACTCCAGCACTGTTACCACCACCACCCGCCATCTCCTACCAACCCTGGCACCCAAAAACAGCGCCTACACGTCACCACCACCACCACCACCTGCCTCACAACGATGCAGGCGTATCACCTAGTCACCACCTCCACGAAATCATCCCCCACCACAAAGTGCTCATCTAATGGCAAGCTCTGAGACAGTAGGGGAGGAGGATGTTGAGAAAGGGGAGACCCTGGGGCCACTGCAAGGGCACCGACATGGTGGGGAGGAGGAGGAGGAGCCGCAAGGGCAGTATGAGGACAATGCACGATGTCCTTGTGATTCATTTTTCTTCTTGATTATAAGTATCCCCCCCCCACTTTGCGACACACACACTGTGTTTGCAAGGTCAAATAATAGATTAAAATTTAATACATGGTAGTTTAGATACAAAATACCCATGTACAACAAAAACCGCGGGTACAATACAGTATGCTGCAGTTTTTCATTGTACCTGCATATGTATGTGGGTTGGTATGTACCCGTACCCATGACAGGTGCAGTGTCCATGGGTATGGGTACAGTGTACCAATTCTCTACCCACGGTATACCTGTGAACAGCCCTAATTATGCTGGCTTATCATGAATTTCCTACACTCAAGATTTTTGCATGTTGTAACCCATGCATGCAGCAAATGATAGTTTTGAATTGTTACAAATTTTAACCAAACCCCCTCTCTAGGGTTGGTGGTATTCAGTCAATCAGACCCCCTCTCTAGGGTCAATCTTCTTTTGCAGTAGTTTGAAATCGTTCCAGATATGTTTGGTGATTGGGGAGTTTGGGCGAAACAGGGTTTGAAAATTTGTGTGTAAGAGAGGGGCATGATATTCAGCTCTGCCATTCAACTTCATCTTTGTCTTTGGCTTCGCCTCATACTCATTCATTCATTCATTCATTCTATTTATTCTATACTTCCTTACTCTCTCTCTGCATTTGCTTGTCCAAAGCTACATTGAAAACCTCAATCCATTGCCGAAGGCTAAACCCTCAAAAAACAATTCTTCGAAAATGACCAGGGAAATGATCAACCAATAGTCAGAAACTATGTGATGATTTTCAATTTTCAATCAAATTCGGTACAGGTAGTGTTGGTCCAGCTGGCTTAGCTGCAAGCTGGCTGACACAGCTGCAGCTTGAGCTAGCTAATTTCACAAATTTTCATCAGCCACAGCTGACAGTCAACTAAGTTGGCTGAAATTCAGCTAAGCCAGCAATAAGCTAATTCAAAGCACCTTAATATAGATTGGAAAGGTGTATATTCAAACAGTATCTTCATCTTCCACATCTCCTAGTACTTCTATTAACCTATCAAACAACTCATTGGAATCTTCACCAAGATGCTCTGCCAACATATCACCATCTGAACAGTCATGTTCAACTCCCTTTATAACTGTATATATTCAATGTAAATAGTGTTTAGTACAATATTAAATGGTAATAAATAAGTTACTTAGCTTGGTTGGCCTATGGTTACTGCAGGTGGTGGTGTCTTGAGGTGGGTGGCTGAGTTCAAACTCAGTGGCTGAGGCTGAGTGTGCATGAAAATTACACACCCATGGCTTCAACAAAATAAAAAAATCAGTTAGTAGCCACAAAAATTGGCTACTAATGAGTATTATAACTACAATACCATCTGTATGTACCAGCTTAGCTGCCAGCTGCTGGCTGCCCAAATGAGGGCAGCCGTAGCCACAGCTGGTTCCCAGCCTTAGCCAGCCAGTGACTGGCTCGGCTTATTTTCAGCTTGGCTGGCGGCCTCAGCTAGACCAACACTAGGTACAGGAGTGGTAGCATTTCATAGTGTGGATTGATCTAGTTTATCTTCTTGTCATTTTGGACACTTCTCCAATTAAGGAGGTACACAATGTCAGTTAAGTCTGCCTCATTCAGCGCATCTAACTTCCTAATCAATAACTAGAAGGTAACCTTCATCTGGTTGGGTACAGGTCTCAGTATTCTTTGTCCTTCTTTTCAAGGTGGGCATCCCACATCTGGTATCCTTTCTGTATACCTAAATCTGCCTTTTTCGAGGGTAACCTTTAGCTGGTTGGGTACAGGTCTCAGTATCCTCTTTCAGCGCATCTGACTTATAAATTCATCATTGAGCACTCCAGTAAATCATAGTTTTCTATCGTTTCAGATACAGGTTGATGATAGCTTTGTGTGACATTACAATCACGGCAAATTCATACTTCATCAACAAACTTAGTTTTACATCATCACAGGTGGTATCAGGAAGAGTGGGTAGTTTTGAGTCATCCCGGACTATGGCTCTTCAGCCCATGTTTGTCACTAAATCGGGATCTGAGCAGTAATAGTTTTATGTCATTTCGGACCATCACTTGTCATCAACATTGGCTTCCTAACATTGACTTCCACGACAAATAGTTTGCATCATTTCGGACATGGAGAGGGCACATATCATTGATGGTGATGGCATAGTACAATCGATTACCATGAGTGATAGTTTAGAGTCGTTTCAGACAAGTACAAGGGGTTGAGCAGTTTACTGACATGCTGTGGTCATGAGTGTGTCCTATGCTTGCTGCAGAACATAGTTGACGGTTGATGCAACTCACAAAGAAGCTCGCATCAAACTAGCAGTTACTGGGCTACAACAGGAGAGGAGGAGGAGGTGGGTGGTTGTTGACTTGGACTCTTGAGACCACTGCACCTGAGACTGCTACGTCTCCCAGCATGCATGCAGGGCAATTGCCCAAGCACTTTATGGCACATTGAAGGGGGTCAGACTCAACATTACCCTACATCTCAAGCATGCCTGGTGGATTTATCTGCCCAAATCAAACAACAGTGGGGGAGGTGAAGGATAATCAATTTAAGCAAATGTAGGTAGTGTTCTGTACATGTAGCGGTCTAGTAAAATGAGGAGAATATCCATAAGAACAATAGTCTTGAGTTATTGTATGACCACTGAGAAAAGGTCAGTTTTTTATCGAAGTTCTTGTTGGAGTATTGTGCCCAGGGTAAAGGCAGTGTAAGAGAATTGATGAGTGAAGGCTGCCTCATTCGGCAAATCTGCCAGACATGACAAGAAGGTAATATAAAATATGGAGGGGGGAGGAGGATGGCAAGTGGGGGTAGAAATGAGGATAGGGGATTCCATGATGAGTGATGGATGGACCAAGTGGTTTCTGAGAGTAATGATAACAGAGAGGAGCATGTTTTATTATTAGCAGCAGAGGTAGATGGTACTTGCAACTGATCCAATTTGATCTCAAAAGATCGCCCTATTGATGTCAAATAGTGATAGTCACGGGTGACACTGTGGGTGACAAATGGTCACACTGCACCTGTCACCTGTCAAACTGCAACTTTCACAGGTATGAGTTAATACACTGTGGGTAAACCCAACATTGTGTCATGGACCTGCAAGATACCATATGTACTGCATATTTATCAACTACAAGAATTTACTACATGATGTATGTATCCCGCACTTGTTTGGAAAGCAGGGGTGGATGCTATACAGAATAAAGAAATTGAAAAATAGATTGAGGTGGTCCTGTGTTTGCATGTGAGATATAGTGGGCAGATATATAGAATAAAGAAATTGAAAAATAAAAATAAAACACAGCTGTTCTTGCATTGGGTGTAAGACAGCAGATCATTGTTGTGGTGGATGGCAAGGGTGGTGATGTGTGAGACGGTGGGAGGTGACATGGGTAACAAGGCGTGGTGGTGGTGGTGGTGGTGGTGGTGGTGGTGGTGGTGCTGGCAGACAATGCAGCTGTCTTGCATTGGGTGCAAGACGGCGTGGTGGTGACATGCCCGTTCTTGCATGGGGTGAAATAGGGTGGAGGTGGTGGAATGTGAGTGTAAATGTAAGTATTAATATTGGGATACATACTTTTATCAGCAGGAGTGGAAGACACCACCCCATGCTGCCTCTGGTCCTTCTCCAGTAACAGTATTTTGCAGGTACGGATTTGTTACACTGTACCCGTACCCATGGACACTGTACCCTTTGCGGGTAAGGGTACATACCCCACCATATATAACCGCAGTATTCACAAACACCGTGGTATACCTTATACCTGCGGTATTTATGGTACCTTAATTGTATTCTACTGTACATAAGGTCCATTCTCACCTTGCAAACACAGTGCACATGTCAATTGACATGGCATGCATGGTCGCGAGGTGGTGAGGATGTGTTATATATATATATATATTATGGAACAGGCATTAGGCATCAGTTGAGGTGGTGGTGGGAGGTGACGGTGGGAGTCAGGCATGCAGGAAGTATCATGTGGGGGTGCAGGACACATTGAGCATCATTGTTGGTGTGGTGGTAGCAGGTTGTAGTGGGTGACGAAGCCGCTGTCTTGAATGAGACAGTGACAATGAAGCTGTCTTGAATAAGACAGCAGGTTATGGTGGTAGTTGAAGAAACTGCTGTCACACTTTTGCGAGTGAGATAGTGTTCCCAAAGTTCAGTTTGGTCTGGTTTTGGCCTTTTTTTGAAACCCCAAACCAAGCTTTGGAGTTTGGTTCAGTCAAAGTTCAAATCAAACCTTGGAGTTTGGCTTCAAAGCAGTTTGGTTTGGGTTTCAGACCTAAACTCTTACTATATATAGTAATTTGTTTGGTTCTCAAGGGGTTTTTGGCTGAACCAAACTCAGAGTTCAGTTTGAGTTTGCCAAAAACCCAAACCAAACCCAAACTTCAGAGTTTAGTTTAGGTTTGAACTGAGTTTCAACAGTTCCAAACTGAACTTTGGGAACACTAGAGTGAGATCACAGGTCCTGGCAGTGATGAAGAAGCTGTCTCACATTTGAGCAAGACAGCAGGTACTGGCAGTGTTGGTGATGACATGTATGTGTCGTTGTTGGGTGCCAGGATGATGTGTATGCGTTATTGGGTACTGTGATTGGTAAATGATGCATATGCATCATTGTTGGGTGCCAGGATGATGTGTATGCATTGTTGGGTGCCGGGGTTGGAAGGAGATGGCAGGGGCTGACAGTGATGCATAGGCATCATAGTTGAGTGCCGGGGTTGGTAGATGATGCATAGACATCAATTTGGGGTGCCGGGGTTGGTAGCAGATGGCAGTGTTAGTGATGTGGTTGAAAAAAGATTGGGTTAGTACTTACTGTTGTGCAGCTGAGATAGATACACCACCTCAGCTGTGTGTTCTCCTTTATTTGTGTTTGGGTGCATTGTGCTTCCCTGGTACAACACACCAGGAGGTCATGGCAACATGGCTGAGTTGTGACTGCATGACATTACATTTTTTTTTTTAAAAAAAAAACAGAAAACACAAGGAGAAGTTGAATAACAATCACAAAAAAATACCTGAGATAAGACTTAGCTAGCAGCAGGGAAATACCTGTTCAAACCCACAATACTGTGGGTACAGGTCGGGGTATCGTCAAGGGTATGAAAATTGGAGACCATACCTGTACCTGTGTAACCCGTGACCATGACACTGCAGGTTTACCTGTACCCCTGTTCAACTCTATTCTCCAGTGGGTGAATGACACCAGTTGTCATTGCAGTCTCACCTTTGGTGTGAGACAACAGGTGGTGACATAGGTGATGAGGTGGTGTGGTGTGGTGAGTCGGTGGTGGTGCCAGCAGATGACATGGCTGTCTCACGTTGGGTGCAAGATGGCATGGTGGTGGATGACATGCCTGTTCTCGCATTGGGTGCAAGACAGTGGGAGCAGTGATGTGCCCGTTCTCACACTGGGTGCAGGATGGCAGGTGGTAGTGGATGACATGGCTGTTGTGGTGAGACAGCTTGTCTTGGTTGGTTGGTCTTTGGTACCCACCTGTTGCATTGGTGTTGGTACTGGATGTGATGTAGTAATTTTCATACTCACCTTGTCCTTGCAGTTACTGCTTTCTCGACTCAGAGCAGGTTGAGTGCATGGCAGCTGAGTTTGAAACCTGAAGAAAGAGAAAATTATTCACTATTCAAAAAATATTACTGTTCAATTAATTGACAGATAATTAAGAGACAAACCTGCTTTGGCTACCTGTAATACTATGGGTGCAGGTCACAGTATAGTGCAGTGATATCCCACACCATACCTGTACCTGTGACACCCATCACACCAAAACTTGTAGGATGACCTGTGACCTGTGACTAACACTAATGTCAAAACACCAATATACCTATAACTTCTCAACCACTGCACCAATTCCTACAAACCGGGGATTGTTTTGAAGGTCTTTGAGAGATGAATCCAACACAAGTAAAACAACAGGAACATGCAGGAAGACAGTTGAGAATGGCAGGGTACAAGGAAGGAGGGGGAAATGGTAAAGTGAGCCTTTTCACATTGTGCTCATGACAAAGGAAGTGGAGGGGGATCACAGGCCTACTTTGTGCTTACACGGTGGATAGAGGGTGGTAAAGGGGTTGAAATAAGAAGTGTAGAAGGGGAGGATTAGGACCAAGATGATTAGTCTGTTATTCTGTCAGGGCGACACCAAATACAATGATGTACTGATCTTCCTATGATGATACAAGACTATGAGGTGAAGCAAAAGGGTAAGAGGTGAAGGAGAGGAGGAAAAGGAGAGGAGGGAGGTTGCCAGAATGCTATCTTAGAAGGAGGCCCCATAGACATGGTGGTAATCCTGAGATAACAGACTGGAGAGTCTGTTACTCGTTTATTGCAATATATATACTAAATGGTACAGTGGCTGTGTACTACTACATTTGGATGTGAATCGGATGTGCTGTGATTGCAGGAAATGGTCAGGTGATAATGTGTGCAGCATGAGAAAGAAAGAATATATGAAGAAAGAGATATACTACATAAGGGTGATCATCGGGCATGAGGTTGGCATATGTTTGTGAACCAAGATAGCAGGATAGCCTTATGATCAAAAGGCTATGGGCAAGGCTATGGACTGAAACAATGATTGGCAGCTGTTGAGTTTATCTGGTGATTGATCGATAGAAGTCTGATCAATCATTTGTGGGTCTAGAAACCGGAAGCATGTTAGGAATAGTGTGCCTTGTGCTCATTAATCCAAATGGAGATTAGGATGAAATCTGATTAGTGGTAGATGGAAATAGATCAGTGGAGCAACCATGTGGTAGGCTGAGTCTGGAGCAGAACACTGTTGTTGTGCCTTGTGATCAAAGAAGATATAATTAAAGAATGTCCATGCAGCAATTGTTTATAGGCTGTGTGAATGTCTGAAATAGAATGAAAGAATGTTCGAAAAGGGAAACTAGATAGGGGTAAAAGTCATGTCATGACATTATATGCGAATAGAAATATTCCCCTTACCAAATATTTGCAATGTGATGTTATCTGTACTTCCTCGGATATGTATCAAATCTTGCAAACTGAGGTGCCCTGGAGCTTCAACAAAGTTCCCATGTCTGTTCAAGTAATAAGCATGAGATAGAAATCAATTTCAGGCATGCCACAGAGTGATTGTAGTGTTGAGCGGGGTTGTGCTGGTCACTGTTTGAATGGCCAAAAGCATACCAGCACTGTCACCAGCAGCTGGCATCGGATGGTCCAGCAAGACCACAGTAACTTCAAGGTCTAGGTGCCTGGTATGGCCTGGCATCCCATGCTGGAAGCTACTCAAGGCCTTGATAGAGAAGCTATCAAATCCAATGGGGGGAGTTCAGAAAGGGGATGGTGAATTGATGTGGAAGTGGGTACTGCTGCTACCAAGGCCAGGGTTGAGTTTGTGTGTTCAGAAGCCCCTGCATATGCTTGAGATAAGGGAAAAGCACTCAGCCCTTGTTTGGTTGCGTCACGGTTAGCCTCAATTTGAGCATGCCGGGTTCCTCCTTCAAGTTCAGCCAGGCATGGACTCCCTTTGAGTTGTTCTTCACTTGCTTCACTGGGTTCCCAGGCCTGACTCTTTCCTTTGTCTAGTATTGGAACACCAGTAATCAGGGATTGAGGATACAGAGAGCCTGAGGGGAAAACAATTGGCACACTTGCTTGACGAGTTCTCTGGGTTTCAACACGATATGGGGGCTGCAAAGACTCAGAGATAAGTGGCAAAGAATAGCTTCTCTGTCCTTGGGAAACCATAATAGACAATAGAAAGAATAGTATTATGGTTGGGGCAGAAATGCTATTTCTTCAATTCCCAGTCTGAATTGCAATCCTATCCACAGACCACCTGCAAATGCTCAAGCTGTGCCAGCACGCACTGCATTGCATTCACAACAACAGCATTCTGCTGAATTTCTGCAGTGGATTGAGTGCTCAAGCTCCAAGTCCTTGGTCAATTCAATATTGCAGTCAATGTCTTACAGAGGCTTGAAGCTTGGGCAAGGGTGCATTGCCTGTGCTGTATCTATGGTTAAACTCTAAATGTCCACATCATTAGCCTTGATCTCTTTTGCACAGATGCTTGATGATTTCTCACAAAGAACTTTGATCTTCTCAACCACCACAGTCACAGTTATGAAACTTACCATTCTGTGTTGGTATGGCTGATATCATGTACCTACACACAATCAACAGAATCTATTATTGCTGTTGGCAAATATAATGACATTTTGAAAAATAAAATCTTTTTAAGATAGGTCTCATTCAGAACCTGTTTGATCACATGACTTGGTGTGACAAAGTGCAAAAAAAGTCTGAAATGCAACAGCAACATTTGCACAACACACAAATTGAAAATATGCTTGCACAGAAAGATTCTTAATTATATTTAGAAGACTTTGGCTTCTTTTAATTTTTAATTTGCACCAAGCTGAACAGTGAGATAACATATTTGTGCTGAAGCTTTCTTGCATTGTCACATGTGTCACTTGTCCATACAATGCATATTGTCAACCTATCTCTCCCCTCAATAGGACCAAAATTAAAAATTAAAAGAAGCAAAAGTCTTCTAAATATCACTAAGAATCTTTTTGTGCAAGCATATTTTCAATTTGTGTGTTATACAAATATTGTTGTTGCATTTCAGACTTTTTTCACACTTTGTCATGCCAAGTCATGTGATCAAACAGGTTCTGAATGAGACCTATCTTAACTTGAGCAGATGGTCAGTGTGGGAACTTCATCCCAAAGCAGTAGTCAGTTATTTGGCCTATAGTATTTGATCACTAGGAGTAGTTTGTAAAAGTGATATCAGATGAAATACTTCATGGATTGACATGGTTGAAGAGGGAAAGTTGTACTATATTTTGGTGGCTACATTATCACATGATCATCATGTGATGAGTCTAACCATATAAGGCAATGACAGGAATGTATTATTATCTAAATCCAAATTTTGAGGAGATTCCAAATATGACTATATCACATGATTAGTGACATGATACACATACCATATAAGGCAATAACATGAATTTATTATCATCAGAATGCAAATTTTGAGGAGATTTCAAATATCAATATCATATTTATCACATGCTAGCACACACCATATAAGGCAATAACATCAATTTATTATCATCTGAACCTAAATTCTGAGGAGATTTCAAATATAACAATGTTACATATTGATTATGTAATCATACTAACTGTAAGGACATTTGGTATGTTAGAAATCAATATCTATGTGTCAAGTTTTCAATAAAGCAGTACTTTTTTGTTTTTATATCTTGAAATCAACATATTTGAAATCATTGAAATGTGGATTCAAACAATAACAAATTGGTCAAGTTTCCTATGATTACATAATCAATATGTAACATTGTTATATTTGAAATCTCCTCAGAATTTAGGTTCAGATGATAATAAATTGATGTTATTGCCTTATATGGTGTGTGCTAGCATGTGATAAATATGATATTGATATTTGAAATCTCCTCAAAATTTGCATTCTGATGATAATAAATTCATGTTATTGCCTTATATGGTATGTGTATCATGTCACTAATCATGTGATATAGTCATATTTGGAATCTCCTCAAAATTTGGATTTAGATAATAATACATTCCTGTCATTGCCTTATATGGTTAGACTCATCACATGATGATCATGTGATAATGTAGCCACCAAAATATAGTACAACTTTCCCTCTTCAACCATGTCAATCCATGAAGTATTTCATCTGATATCACTTTTACAAACTACTCCTAGTGATCAAATACTATAGGCCAAATAACCCTGACTACCATTTTAGGGTGAAGTTCCCACACTGACCATCTGCTCAAGTTGGAAAGATTTTATTTTTCAAAATGTCATTATATTTGCAAACAGCAATAATTGACCATATCACTACAGTAGGCCAAATGGATGTGGTTTGTTTCTAGTTGTAGTCATGATTATCAACTGTCAGAGATATCTTGCAACACAATATTAATAAGATCACTATACCATTCAAAATGTATGCTTCAGATGTTTGAACAAGACAGATGCTGCTGTGCAAGACCACATGAAATTTGTCATAAGCAGCACAAAACAGTAACTAGTACAAGGGGATCCGACAAGAGACAATATAAATGATGCATACCACAATCAGAGAATTATCTAGCAAGAAAATTATCACTCCTGGAAGGGCACCATACATCCTATTGCAATGCAAACATCCTTGTGCAAGCTTTGGAATGACCAGTTTCCTACACATTGATCTGGGTAGTAAAATTTGTAAAACCTCTCCATGTCATCCAGTCCAATGTCTTCGAGATCAACAATGTCTTGGATGGGTTTTAGTCCGGCCTGATAAATAAATGAGTGAAACAATATAACATGGGATATATGAAAAGCACCCACCTTGTCAAGACTTTTTGCATTTGCAGATGAGTCTTATTTTCAGTGATTGCTGGCATGCCGTTGGTAGCTACCTTCACCGCTTGCAATCTGATGACATTTACACCATGCTGGAGGTTGTCTAGACTGGTCTTAAGGTCTTGCATGTCTGTCTTAATGGCTTGGATGTCCTCCTTCATTTTGGGGATCTCTGCTACATCAGTCCTGATTTTTTTAATATCAGCTGTGATAGGGTCTACAAGCATGTGCATCCAGCCAGGTAAATCTATAGAGGGATGAGTTGGCTTGATCACAGACTGGGGGGGAACATGTCTTTCTGCAGGTCTTTGAGGCTGTGTAGAATCTGTCCTTTGTAGACATAAGCTACAGCCACTTCTTCCTTGGTAGTCTTATTGAGTGAATCTAGGTGTGAATTTGAGTTCATCACTGCATCATTGAATGATAAGCAGTAGACTTGACCTCGAGCAAACTCAACAGCTTTGCGGTATTGAACTGCCTCATATATGTTATCAGCAGTGATTTCATTGCCAGGGGCAGTGCTTGGATGTTTGTATCTATGCCAGGTAGAGGTCCTGGCAGCTGGATGGTCAAGAGCAAATAGTTTTTTTTTCTTTGTTTATTTTCACACATGCACATGTGGTGCACAGAAAACATATAACATTAAAATTGCCAAATGGCTGGTAGGTTACTGAATGAAGAATTGAGTTACAACATATATAAAAGAGTGAACTATTTGTTGACGGCTAAGTACCCTCATCAGACCCATCACTGCAAGCATCAAAATTCAACAGGACTTGTTCTTTGAGGCCAAGTAGGCAATAGCAAGGGTAGCATGACATGTGCGGGTTTTGGTCACAGGTAGTGACAGGTAAGGGTCCAGGTAGCAAATTCTTGACCCACAGAAAACCTGGACCCCTATAGGCAGGTATGGGTTTTGCAGCCAGTAGGACAGCTGTATATTACTTATTAATAAGTATTCAGGTATATATTTTTCAAACTCTTTTCAAACTTTTTTTCATTTCCAAAGCATAACCAACAACAAGTCACAGCTCCAAACCTTGGCTTCAACCAACACCACAATGCAACTAGGGTATTTTTGGCTGTACCTGTACTTGTACCCGCTGAATACCCACACCCCCAGTGAGGGTCCGGGTATGGTTGCAGGTATAGCCAATTGTACCCCCGGGTATACCCGTACCTGTACCTGTGGGCGGGTATGTTACTTTTATAGTGTGATTCTACTTCATTTTACCTTGCTTAAATATAACTTAACCCTTGTGCTTGATTGAGGGGCGGAGGGGCCCTAGGTTTGGTATGAATGAATTTGATACTACATAATATACAAATGAAATATAATATATAAACTTGTATAGGGCTTATTAAGGCCCTATAACAAGTATGGGAATGATAGATAACAACTTAAGACTCACAGTGCACTATTCACAGGTCTAAATCAATGTATTTGGGTAATGAATGTATATGTTGTTTATGAGTTGTAGTGGTTATATGTATAAAGATTGTGTGACATGGATGGTGTAATATGGTATGTTTCTACATGTGTACATTGTGGCATGCATCCACAGTAAATAATGATATTAAAGATAAAATAGAAAGTTAAAGAAAGTAAACAAGGAATCATACCCCTCGCACTCGTTTGATGAGTGGAAGGGTGAGGATGGAACTGGGTGGGGCCGGGATTGGTCAACAAGATCCCCTTGCACTCGTTTGAGGAGCAGAGGGGTGGATGGGTGGTGGTGGTGGATCGTCTTGCATTGGAAGTGAGAGGGCCAGGTGATGTGGCGGAGGTGGGTGATGTGGCGGAGGTGGGTGATGTGGTGGAGGTGGGTGATGTGGTGGAGGTGGGTGATGAGGCCAGGGTGGGTGAGGAAGGACGGGGTGGTGTGGTGGGTGATGGGGATGATGTGGCTGTCTTGTGTTTGATGCGAGACAGCCAATGTAGGTGTAGGTGACGAGGCGGGATGGTGGTGGTGGGGTGGAATGAAAAACAACATGGCTGTCTCGCGTTTGATGTGAGATGGCCGGTGGGGGTGTGGATAATGAGGCCAGGGTGGATGGTGTGGCCGGTGCAGGTGACGAGGGATGGGGTGGTGTGGTGGGTGACAGGGACGACATGGCTGTCTCGCATTTGATGCAAGATGGTGGGGTCATGTAAGTGCTAGTGCTGATGTTTGTGTGTGTGTGTTTGCACAGTGTTGTTGTTGGTGGTGGTGGTGGGTGCCACGTCAGACGTGTTGTCTCATGTTTAACCATGAAATGTACCTATATATATATACACTACATTCAATAAATATGTAGATAAATATTTGCTTACTTTGTTTGCCCACGGTTACCACTTTCTCGAGCAGTTGGTGGTGTCTTGAGGTGGGTGGCTGAGTTTGAACTCAGTGGCTGAGGCTTGAGTGTGCATGAAAATCACACACCTGTGGCTTGAACAAAATACAAAACCTACTTTGGATGGCCGAAAATCAATTGTAGAAAGTAATATTAGTACTAGAAAATATTTACACATATATCTGAACAATTAAAAAATATAACCCACAGGTATATTTCTAGGGGTCTATCTTTTTGCAGGTACAATGTCTGTACCCGTACCCATACCCACAGCTGTACCCGCAGAAAAACTGATGGGTATACCCATACCCATGTCATACACTAGACGCAACCAAACAACCAGCAATGGAAAACAGGCTAAAGTAAGTGTTATATTCACTCAAATTACTAATTTATATGGTTTATAGGAGTAGGAGTGCCCCAGTGCACTCCTACTTATCTTTATTGTCACCCACCACCACCACCACCACCCTCTTGCATGCAAACACGAGAGGGCTGTGTTACCTCACCTGGCCCACATCTACCACCTGCTGTTTGTCACCAGCCCACA
This sequence comes from Hygrophorus pudorinus, assembly GCA_003314045.1. NCBI lineage: Eukaryota > Fungi > Basidiomycota > Agaricomycetes > Agaricales > Hygrophoraceae > Hygrophorus > Hygrophorus pudorinus. Next base: position 2,967 of record QLPF01005590.1, on the reverse strand, counting down.
CCCACCACTTCTGCCCTCTTGCATGCAAACACAAGAGAGCCGTGTCACCCATCACCCACTCCTTCTGCCCTCTTGCATGCAAACACAAGAGGGCTGCATCACCCACTACCTGCCATCTTGCATCAAACACGAGACAGCATTTCTGTTTGCCATCAGCCCACACCCACCCTCTCATATGCAAAATGAGAGGGCCACATCACCCCAGCCCTCTCCCATTCAAATGCAAGAGGGCTATAGTAAGTTTTTCAATGTTTTCAATGTATACTATGTAGGTATATTAATTTAAAACATGAAATTTTGTGGGTACACTGCAACTGCGGCAGACGTACCATAGACCCCAGCAGAGACCCCCGATGAGACCCATACCCGTGCTTGCAGTATGGGTTTCTTGCAGTATAGGTACAAGTAGCCCCCAAAGTACCCAGGGGTTACCCATGCTAGTGCCTAAGGCCAAGGCTGGTGCAGAGTGGCCTGCAACTGTGATCATGAAGAAATGTTTTAATTCTATCCTCACCAAAATCTCCTACACTGGAATCCCTCAACAGAGAGTTCAGTTTGAGAAAAACATGATACTCTGATAGACAAACCTGCTGATTGTATGGGACATGATGTCAAAGAGAACCAAAAGATCTTGACTATCCATTGATGCTGGCAAACCTGTGTAACAGTGAGCTAACAATATTTCAAATTAGAGGAGACAGACCTTGAATATCAGCAAAAACTATTTGTTTATTGTTGTGGCTAAACACAAAATGTGTGAAGGCGAATATGGTCAAGCTATGAAGATCTCTTTTCTTTGAAGTATGCAAGAGAGTGCTGCTATAGCAGACAACAGTAGTAGGCCTATGCTTCTCAATGAGCCACATGATTCTTTGCAGGTCGAATTGACCTCCGGACACAACACTGGGTGATTTGTCCTCCTCTTCTTGTTCTAAGAAGACATCAGCAAACATGATATCTGATAATTCAAATAAGTTAGTCTGGTGAACATCTGAGTCATGAAGATAGTGTTCCCAAAGTTCAGTTTGGTCTGGTATTGGCCTTTTTTTTGAAACCCCAAACCAAACTTTGGGGTTTGGTTCAGCCAAAGTTCAAACCAAACCTTGGAGTTTGGCTCCAAAGCAGTTCAGTTCAGGTTTCAAACCTGAACTCTTACCATATATGGTAATTGGTTTGGTTCCCAAGGGGTTTGGCTGAACCAAACTTAGAGTTCAGTTTGAGTTTGCCAAAATCCCAAACCAAACCCAAACTTCAGAGTTGGGTTTGGGTTTGAACTGAGTTTCAACAGTTTCAAACTGAACTTTGGGAACACTACCATCCATATCTAGGCTATGAAGCAACAATCCAATCCCACACAGTCCCATCATCCATTTCAATTTCTATAATCTGATCTCTGATCCCTCTCCCAGTCAATCTTTACATCACCACCCATTATTATGTTCATCCTAAACCTTTTCCATACCTTGTTATCTCATAGCAATGTAGACTCAGGATAATATGTCCTGCCTCCTCAAGTTTCATTCATTTGTGAGGTACCCGGTTCTGTATGTAAGTTCATCCTAAGCCTTTCCTATGTTTGTTTTATCTCTCAGCAATATCCAGATACCATGGGTTCCGATCAATCTTGCCTACTGTCATGTCTCCCCTGCAACATCCATTCATTTGTGAGGTACCTGACTCGCCCTGTAGGGTTTTTTTCATCTGCTGAAATATATACACTCATTTATTATAAGGAATCAAAGATTCCTTGTTTACTTTCTTTTATTTCAATTCATCTTTATTATCATTATTTACCATGGACATGCACCACAATGTACACACATACAAATAAGCCATATTATGCCATTTGTGTCACACACTCCTTATCTACATAACTACCACAAACTCATAAACAGCATATACATTCATAACTCCAATACATACGATTTGGACCTGTGAATTGTGCAGAGTGAGCATAAGTTCTTATATATTTCATTCCAACTTGCTATAAGGCCTTGACAGCCCTATACAAGTTTATACTTTTTTTCACAGCCGAACAACCTCTAAAAAAGGTTTTGAAATTGACTGTATTCAATCATAAACCTCCTATGAGGTTAGATACATTGATTACCCTACATAGTCTTAAGCCATCCTTTGGTTAGAACCTAGACTACAAAAATAACACCCCAAAGGGATTTTATCAAACATACATGAAAAAAGCCCGAACAGCTTGAGTACAATTCTCACTGTATATTACGGATACCGAACATTAAGTTTGCATCGGCTCACGAGAGTAAATTGTAGAGCATATTGTATTAATATGATTCAGAACACACACAATCTAGTGCATTCAAAGACAAATCATGTCTATGTCAGTATCAATAACTGAGACCGACAACCCAGATGTCAGTCCGGTCCCATAGGTCATCCCAACATTGGAGCCCATCCCAATTACAGGATGTAAACCCCCTCATAACCGAGCATACACCCCTACAGCGAGACCCTGTTTATAATGTCTTGCAATTCCTGGAAATGACTCACAGGGCTATCAGCCCTTTTACCTGCAATAATGCAGAAGACTATTCTGACCTCGGTCACAGCAACCTGAGAAGAGAGGAGGAATCCCATGTAGCTAGATAGACACTGGCTCCACAGCCACGATACTCAGAAAGCGCGAGAACACCCCCAATACCATTGGTATACAACTCACCCATGCATAAGAAAACACCTTCAATAGGTGGTGGATCAGCAACCAGGATGGTGGCCAATCAAATTGAGGGTCTAATAAACCCAATAGACATTCCGGTTATAAGCCAAACGACTAGACAGCTTGACCATTTAGAATCGAAAGTCCACATGGATATGGAGCAGCACAGAGCTACAAGAATGAAAAGCAAATCCACATTACAAGCATGTATAGATGAGCTGGAAGCTCAGGATGACCATATGGAATCCCGATACGACAGTTATCTAACTTAATTACATCAG
>QLPF01005564.1:337-11632 GCA_003314045.1 Hygrophorus pudorinus | reverse complement strand
ATATATAATTTCCAAAATATCATTGTTTTTAAAAATTGCAATAAATGTGAATCCAAATTTTAAATAGTTCAAATCCATGTAGAAATAACTTTAATTCCAGACTAAATCTTGACACAGCTGGTGTGAAAGTGACTATTCCGCAGGCTAGGTGAGTTTGAAACTCTGCATGGAGTAAATGAGACAAGGCTCACTCAGCTGGAGCGTGCATCTATGAAAGTTCAACTCAGAGATGCGGAGGTTGATGATAATCCCTGATTTATCACCCAGTCGACACTAAGAGATTGAGCATGACTGGTGTCAGGAATATCGTAAGGTAAATAGAAGGTTCTATTCGATTAGACTACAGTGAATAAATTTTAAACTCAACTAATTGAGAGAAACTGGGTTTGTAGCTAACAAGTGGTTTTCCAGTGGTAAGAGCCTGCCAGAAAAACCCTAAGTATTTTGTAAGTAGGACCGCTATAAAAGGGCTATAAGTAATGAAGAGGGGGGGTTTTTTTTTTTGGGAGAGTGAAAAGAGAGAGATGGGATAAAATTACAAAATATGTGCGAAGATGGTGGTACAAGGCGGAATGGTGGTACAAGGTGGGATGGTGGTACAAGGTGGACCGAAAAGAGATTGAATCAGTGGTGGAACAAAAGAGCCTGGATGAGGACGGGGCTTTTGTGAATGTAGATGTGGAAAGCGGAGGATGCCCATCGTCCGATGGCCTGAATGGACGCCTGCAAGGGCGAGAGCGGTCGCACCACCGGCTCGCATGGACTGGCCAGCGATGGTGGTGGCGAAGAATTGATGCAAATTATGGATGAACCAGTGAGAGAGAGCGGAATGCAGTTGTTGTGTCTTGTGATCAAAGAAGATATAATAAAAGAATTGGTGGGAATGTCCATGTGGCAATTGTTCAAAGGTTGTGTAAATGTCCGAAATAGGATGAAAGAATGTTCGAAAAAGGAAACTAGATAGGGGTAAAAGTCATGTCATGACATCTGCCATAGCAACATCCTCGTTTAGTAGGGCCTGCCAGTCCTCAAATGATATTTCTATGGACACTCTTAGGTTGGTGGATGGGAGGAAGAGTAGAAAACCTCACCTGCAAGGTGGTTGCATTGCTGCCTGGCCTCTCTTTCCAGTTGTCTTGCTGATTTATTGATTTGTACATATTCATTGACTTGGGCCTTTATAAGAGATTGCAAGCTACCGCAACGAATGCAGACACCGCTGGAAAGGCCACTAGAACACACCATAGAGATACTAGATGAGTGAGGGTAGAGGGTTGAAGTGCACATGCACAGTTGTCCAAAAATGGGAATCCAGACTGAACACTTTTCAACACTCAGCATCCATCCTGGGGGGAGGGACTGCATGAGCGCCTTATACCCATTGTACCTGACACTCTCATTTGTTGAATCCCTAGCTATGAATTTTTTCTAACAGCTTTCCCTTCTGGAATGGCAATGTCAGCTGCCCAGGTCACCCACCTTCCCTTTCCACTTCCCGTCACCTCTGCTGCCTCCTCCACCATCTACCCCTCCTTTCACGCCCCCTCGCACCTCGTATAAGTTGTTTTTAGCGGTGTCCCAGATCAACAGTCGCCCAGAATGGCGATGTCGGCTGCCCAGGTCACCTGCCTTCCCTTTCCCACTTCCCATTGCATCTGCTGCCACCCAATCCTCCTTCTATATTGTCCCACACTCCGTCAGAGTAGTTTGGACCACAGGGCCACTCTTCATCTCCACAGTAATGCAGTAGATATTGTAGTGCACGTAGCACCCTCATTTCATAATTATCCTCACATTTCTCCTCAATAATATAGATTTTAATTGTATATCTAACTATAATTATTGAGGTACACAAGAAGAACCACAAATGTAGAGGGAAAAGTCAAGCTCATTGTTCAGAACAATGAGCACAAAGGAAGTGGCACAACCTTCCTAAATAGGGTGCTTGCATGGCCGAACCATGCATGTGTACTTAGCAATATCCTACTTTGGTAGAGCATAGTCTAGAGTTATCAATCTTGAGCCTGCTTTTGACGGGAAAGACTTTTGAGGGAAAACCCTTCTCAGCAAATGGTGTGACATGACCTGGTCACACTTGTTAAGAGAAGGGGTAATGTGGGAGTATTAGGTGCATAATCTCATGACAATCTGACTTATAATTTCTACTGAACAGAGACCACACTCGATCAGTCTAGTTTGATCCCATCAAAGAAGAGAATTCGAGCATAAAGAATTTTCTTGGCCACCTGACGGCCAAAACAGGTAGTGGTCCTTGCAGCCACAGTTATTCTGGTTTTCCCCACACCACTGTATAGCTCTTAATCAATATACATGTAATTATATTACATTGTCACGTGAAGCTGGCCTCAGGCTCGTGTTAGGGATCTGCACTACAACCTTGACAGTGTTCATTGACATTTTTCCATGGACACTTTCTCTCCGTGCAGCGGGCAGGCTCTTCGCCATTTTTTCCAAGGATACTCTGCATCTGTGGGTAGGTCACTTGTCACTTTCGATAATGCAGGATCATGGGTAGGGATAGTTGTGATATCTACAAATACACAATGCCATTTCACAGACACCAGTTCTTTACAGTTTGCCGTGCATCTGCCAGGGATGTCCAAGTCTCTGCTTTGCTATCCGTACAGTACTCGATATTCCCCATATTTCCCATGTTACCTCGGGGCTGTATCTCAGCCACTTCCCAATTGCTCGCTTCATACCTTTGCTTCAGAATTCCAACAAGACATTCACAGTGCCAGAGGCCCAGGGAGATATAGAACACCATGATCTCCCTCCTGCTCAGCTGTGCGAACTCATGCAAGTGCAACAAGAACGACCTCCTTTCCACATATGATTTAGCAATGAATTAGTGGGTTACATGGAGCAGGTACGTTCTCCCCCACCTACATGATTCTCCTTGCACTGACATTGAACACTGATTCTAGACCTTACCACACTTACAAGAATGGTATGATGCACGCAGTTGGAGCATCTGGGCTTGACAATTATTTCGCGACCCACCCTGATGTTACCCCCCCCCCCTTTGTCCTCACTCCGCCATCTTGAACCCATACTGAGCCAAAAAGGACTCCGAGATGATGGCAAAGAAGTTGACTGAGTGTGGACAGTCTTGGTGGATCTTTCAAGCACAACACAGCTGTGACTTCAAAGGTTGGTGTCTTCCTCTTCTAAGTTTGGGTTTTTGAGCTCACAATAGACATACAGTCTATATCCCGGTACTATACTCACCCATCCCCGACAATTACCATGATGACAAAACTGATCAGGAGGATGACAGTGCCAGGTCATATGGGGGGAGCTTTTGTAAGCCTCTGATCCTCTTCCTATCACAACAGCATGTCATATGGCATTTGTTATTTTTACCTACAGCATTCAGTTCCCAGGGATCTTCCTCATCAATGCCAACATTGTATGTACCGTCAGTGCTAACATCAAACAACTCATCTGATGAGGTGGATGCTTATCTGAAAGATATAACACCGCCAAGCTCACCTCAATATCCAACCCCAAAGGCTGGTAACTGCCATGTTCCCTTCTTCAATGCTGCATTGGCTAAAGCAAGGGCCTCACCGAGTAAGTTACATGTGGTTTGTTTTCCATTGACAGACCTAACAAAATTATAGATTATGCTCTCATGACACAATTGTGGGATCAAGAGAAAATAATTTTCCTGTGCACTTGTGAGTTTTTGCTCTTCTCCTATGATGATTTTTTGAGGACCATTATGGAAACTGGTCCAGAAACCTTCCCTTACCATCCTGCAGCAAATGCACTTGATCCCCCGCCTGAGCTATATCCTTATGACCCTCAACACAACACTTTACAATTGCTCTCTTCAAAACCTGTGCTTCTTCAATACATCTCTCGGCTGTGTTATTAGAGAACTCAATTCCACTGCAGGAATCCCAATGGCGACATTTTTCGGTCTGAAAATGTCATATGAACACTGTCAAGGCTGCAATTGCCTATTTTCACTCGATGGGTACAATGCACACATTACCCAAGGGTGTTGCTCAAACACACCCTCTCTTCCTGTCAGTAAGTGCATAATTACCAGAATCTGCTCCTCGTACTCATTTCCAGCCATGCTTCAGCCACCGAACGGAACCCCCTACTCAATAACATCCACCGTCTCGAATTGCGTACCTACCCACCTGGTGTGATCCCGCCAGCCTATGAATTCACTGATATGATCATCAGCTGCCCATACCTGGAATACAATTCCAGAATTGGTATTCCTGGGGACATGTGGGTTATCATTACCACCGCCGTCGCAAAGTGCTTATCCTGTAAGCTTGTGCACATGTTTGAAGGTGACCATGCCCATCGCAATAGTACTGGCAAATGTGAAGATGTCACACGAGATCTGGAAGGGGTCATTGCATCAGGGGAGACAGACGATGAAGAAAATGTAGGACCTTTAGCAATGGTCTTGTGGATGGGGACTGGCAAGGGTAAAGGTAAGGAACACACATAGGTACTCCCTGCAGTTTTTTCTTGAACTCATTTCGAATCATGTATCTATTCACATCTTGACAGCCTCTGGCATGCAATATATATATATTTATACAGTATACTCTACTCTGATCTACTTTTCAAGATAAGCATGATCAAACTAGCGATGTCCTCCAAAAGACCAACCTCCTTGAACATATCTACCCAAAGCCTCTCGTCAGCAAAGACTGAACTCAGCTTTACCTTCAAGATGACTTTTTCTGACACTTTCAGGCTACCAAATATCTCCACCACATCACCAAAATGCAGAACAGATGCTGCTGTCGGCACAGGTCTTCCGGTGAGTCGCTCTCTCGATGGCACAGTGGGAACTGAAGAGGCCAAAGATGTCCCAGAACCTGAGCTCAGGCTATCACATTTCGTTTGCTCTGATGGTTCAAGTTCTCGTGCAATAAACCAATTGTAGTCAGATTCACGCTCCTGCACTCATGCTGCTAAGGTTCTTTCAAATTTGTCCACCAAATCCTCGACATTGTCTTTTTCCACAGGATGCACATCTGGTTCTGGTATATATGGATCCCCCCGAATGGAATCAAAGAGCTGTTCGGTAGATGGTTGGGCAATGTGATTGCGGAATATTTGAATGATTTCGTTGACATGGTTAGTCATACCCTTTGCATTTAGAATGTTGCGACTTTTAAACTGATGGATAGTGGCCGCTCTATGCTGTGGATGACTTTCTTTCAATGAGATGAGACATACAATATTGGCATCGGAGATGCAGTCTAGTGCATGCAACTGCATGAATGAGTAATAAGTATTCAGTTCTAACTGTGTGAATGATCGATTCACAGCATTGATAGCGTCTTCGAGCGTGTGTGTAGCAGCAGCAACTCTTGCAGACACCTGAGAGATATACATTGGATGATGGCCAGTCACTCCCCACTTGTGCAGCCCGTCGACAGAATAACCTGCCTGCACCTCAGCCCTTGCACCAGTGAGCTTTCGTTCTATACTTTCCCCCACTTCTGATCCCCTTCTAATAGCCATTTCCGTCTCCTGCAACGCCTTGGATGACATGTGCCAGGCCTCGCCACCTTTTCCCAGATCACTATCCATACAACGAGAGGTTTGGATGTTGAGACCATCAGTGATCATGTAGCCACAGGACTCGGCTCGTTTCTTGGGCATGTGCAGGACAAGGTTGGAAGGGCAGTGTGTCCAAGGAGTTGGAGTAGTGGGCAGCCTTTCGGATGGACGAGACAATGGAGGGGTTTGAGGAGTAGCAGGCAGCCTTTCAGACGGACGATATGGGGTGAGTGGCATGAGTAAGTTGGATAGCAGTTCGAGCATCACTCTCTTGTTAAGTAGCTTTTTAACAGAGCTTGTTTATCAATCCACGAATTCCAGAATGCTTCGAGTAGCACATCATTGTAGTCACAAAATATACTATTATTGTGTCATAAGTAGGCTACTGTCCTTTGTCTTTCAGCCAACCAGGCCCTTGGCCCTACATGGTATCTCCATTACGTCTACAGGAGGTGCAGGTAACAATATAGCTACTTTGCCTGAACCTGTTTGCAACAGGTTACGTCCGCTTTCAACAACCTTCTCGAGAGCGCTGAGCGCCTTCTGCTCCACCTTGTGTGCCTTTTCGTAATGTTGAGCCTGGTTTATCAACTGAGAGCGCTCAATGGCATAGAGCTTATCACAGCATTTTCGGAAAGTTTTGTGAGTTTTGTGTATTTTTTCATTGTATACCTTGATCTTCTCATCCTTGGCCATAAGGTTATTATGCTGGAAATTATCTATGAAACATCCGAGTCAACAGAAGAAAAGACAACTGCTTGAGGTAAGCTTACATTTTCGCTTTAAACTTTTTATGGCATTCTCGGATGGATGGCCTGATTTGTAGGATGGGCGAACACCAGCATCTTCGAAAGCCTGATGTATTCAAGTTAGGACAAAAATGGGTGAAAATTCATGAGGACAAACTGCTGACCTTGAGTGTTTTCTCCTTGAGGTTATCAAAGTGGCGACCTTTTTCCACGCTGCCCACAAGTGTGCAATACAGACCCTCCCTCTGGGCATCAGCGTGAACACTTTCTATCAGATTACTATTCCCTTCGCCAGCCATCCAAATGGCTTTGGGAATGAAGCTCTTCTCCCAACATATTCCCTCAAACATGAATCTACTTTGAATCTTGTCATTCACCTAGTCTTTAAAAGTTATAGTAAATGAGTTTGCAAGAGGAACAGTGGAGAGCGACTATCAACCTCTTCTGGCTTTGCCACCCTGTTCCACTATGGCCCTTACCGTGCCATCCCAGTCAGGGTGCGTCATACAAATCAAACTTCACATGAGATTCCGCACATTTTCCAAGACAGCACATTTTCGAATGTTGCGCTTTGTGTGGACAGTACACATTCGAAGCAGGCAGTGAAGGTGTTCATATGGAGTGAGCGTAATTAGCTTCCTATCTGGCTGGTGGAGGTCATAGTTGTGAGGAAGCTGGGCAGCCAGCCCCTGTAAGTGTAGCCCTAGACCTAGTAAAAGAACAACTATCAGATATGAATTGCATGAGGAGAGATTGCAACTATCAGATATGAATTGCATGAGGAGAGATTGCAACATTGTCTGCCATGCTGATCAGCCGCAGTGTAGAGTGTAATGAGCATGATCGATGCCTGACAACAAGGCCAATGAACATGCCGAGGTTGATGCAGGATGCATGGGTCAATTTCTAGAGTGGAATATTGGGAACTGAAATGGGTAGGCAGGGGAAGGAGGAAAGGAAGGGAAACACAGGGTTCCAAAGGAGGGGGTCAGTAAGGGATAATTACCTGGATTCAGCTGACTGCAAAGCACCTGAAAAGGCCGCACGAAAAACGAAGCGGAACACGCAGTAACTGTGACTGACGCCATTCAAGAAATAATGCATTGTTTTGTTATATATGACTGTGGACGTCTATGTACAGCTATTGACTAACGGCTGCCCCGAGAGTAGCTCTGGACTCGAGGCCCAATAGCAGGTTCGGGTCTTCTTTGATGGGATCGAACTAGACTGATCGAGTCTCCCCTGTACTGAACGGGGCCTAATTATTAGGTCTAATTAGGCTATCCGTGTGGGAATGACAGGTGTCGGAACCTCTCAGGAATTGCATTTCTGGACAATGTAATCCTACAGGTCGTCGTCCTTTCCTTCAAACGTAATATGATCAACTGTCCTCAGGTGCTTTGTGCCCTCCTCCCTCCTCCCTCCTCCGCGCTGACGCCCTGGCGACTTTACGAGCATTGCGGCGAACATGGGCGGCTGCAAAAGCTGCAGCTCTACGTTCAGAATTCCTGCGATCCGGTTCACGAAGTTCCCTATTGACCCTAGCCCGTGGTGGTGCAAGCCGGATGGTGTTTGCACGAGGAACTCGAAGACGGGCATTAAACACATTGTATCTAGGAGGATTCCCTGAGTCTCGTGCGTCAAGCTCTTCAAATCCCCTTCAAGGTGTCTCTGTGTCAGTACGCATATGCAGTGGGACAGGAAAGGTCATACATTGCTAAAGGAGCCGTCAGCGTAGGAACGACGTTGAGAGCGAGAGCGAGGAAGATGACGGTGGGAGTATAAACCATGAGTACGACCGTGGAAGGTGTGTACAGTGGACACGTGAAACGATGTAAGAGAGGCTGATTGATGGATTCTAAGGTTTCCAGCACCGAAGAATGAATGGCAATGTGTGATGCGGACTCGAAGTGAGGGAGCTCAGCTGAAGGAATCCACAGCCAGACTGAAATTTGTTTTATAGATTCATGCGTGGTGATCGACTCGGAGCGTGGTAAATATTCGATAAATCTTCTCGCCCTGTTACATGTAAGGTTTCTCCGTAAGATCACTGCATTTTCTTCAGAAGACTGACCCAGTGGACCTTCTCGGATGACAGTTTCCCCGAGCCCATGGAGATGGTCAAGTCCGTTTTCAAGTGAGTTCTTCGCCTACTCATTCCTCCGGCACTGAATGTTATGTTAGACATGTTCTAGTTGTTTCGGACTGCTGCCTTTACCTCAAACGTAATATGATCAGTTGCCACTGGGCACATTCACATTCCCCTCGTCCCCACTGCTGGTGCTGGTGCTGTATTCTAGATGCGTACGCTCTGAAGCCTTTCTAAGTTCACGGACGTTGGGGGTATGAGGCTTGGCAGCGCGAGCGCCTGCGTTAGCTTTTTCTCGAACTTCCTTGGCGTCCTTGGAGTTCCTACCACGCCTGAAACTCGCTTGGGATTTTGCATCAAAGTCTGGTGCGGGATCCCCCCTATTGATACGAGCTTGCTTCCATGCACGCATATTGATGGCGTATGAAGCAGGGCGGCTAGTGCGATGCGGAGACCCGTCAACTTTGGATGTTACAGGAGGGGTCTCCATGCGTGCGAATAGCCCAGTAATCTCTCATGCGTCATGCTCGCCGGATCCCCTTAAAGATGTGTCAGTACGTCTACGTATGCTAATGCGTCAAATAAGGTCACACCGTGCGACGGGGGCCGTCTGTGTAGGAACGAGGTGGAGAGCGATAGCGAGGAACATAACAGCGGAAATATAAATCATGAGCGCAACTGTGGCAGGTGTTTGAAGTGGATACGCGAAACGTTGTAAAAGTTGTTTATCAATGGATTCTAAGGCTACTAGCACCGAAGACTGAATATCAATGTGTGGAGGGGACTTGGGAGGGCTCAGCTGAAGAGTCCGGAGTCGGGTAGAGTTTCCTTTTACGCATTCACGAGGGATTCCACGCTCGACCACTTGATTGATCATAGATTGCATAGACTTCCTCCCTTCCCTGTGGCACAAGGCGTGATAGTTCAGTCACGGCTTCAGGTTTGTCACCATGTTGAGTATGCGTCTGCATATTTCTGCTCGCGCTTACCGTGTCATGGTAAAGAGGGTATTCAAGTATCTAATCTTTCATTGCCCTTGATCATCATCGCCTCATAGCCCTCTCGCCACGCTTGAAGCTAGACTCGGACATATTCTGGGCATCACAGGACTCAATAAGATGCTTGGCCGGAGAGAATTCCGGGAACGTCGATTGTGTTATGATATGTGGAACAACCTCAGTTTCTTGTCTTCGATTCCGATAGACTTGTCTCGAATTTGACTGGTTCCCCGAACCAACCGAGTTGAGGAGAAAACTTAGGCAGATCTGTCATCCGTGGCGAGTTTGTGGATAATGGGGAGAGTTTCCTGACCAAGAGATGAACAGATGAAGCGGAAATGGAAGCATTTTCATTGAATGCGACGTGCAAATATCAAGAGGAACTTCGTCATTTGCTACGACGTACCTCCTTCAAACAATGGCTTGTGTTCCTGTCCTGTTTTCCCGCGAAAGAATTGGACGGAGGGAGTCAAGAAGACAGGCTGGTGCGGACGAGTAGTAAGCTTTCGCCATGCAAAAATGACATTTGTACGGGCCCCTGCTTTTTTCGGGTTCGATTGAAGGACGCAGATGTGGTCGGGACCTATTCCGCTTCAGTATCACACACCACAGTCGCCAGTGGTACCCTGTGATTCGCGCTTCGCGTTCAGGTGGCCTCATTCCATTCCTCTTGCTTGTGGCAACTTCTCCAGGGTTCTTTGACTATTCCTTCAACATTCTCGTTCTGGTAATCTTCTTCTCCATCTCCTTATCAGGGGTAAAACAAGAACAACAGGTTTTCAAATGTTACGTTTGACATTCAGAACGGGCTCCATGATGATGATCAGGTGTGGTATCTCCATTTTGGAGGGTTTGTTGTTAACTGAACCTCTGAACCGCCTTCGTGGAAGACTGTTGTCCAGCCTTTTACTAGATAAACTTCTCATAAACAAGCCAAACGTAATGCTAGTATGATCACAGGTGGGTCTGTACCTCCTACTGCTGTTGCTACAATTTTTACTGACGCAGGTACGTTACTGCAGCTTCTGAACTTGACCCTTAGGACTTGGGAGCGACTACTGAAGCTTTAGCCGTTGAAGATGTGCCCATGTACATTCATACTACGCCAAGTAAGTCCGTACTATGCGACGGGGGCTGTCAGTGTGGAAACGACATTGACACCGAGGAAGTGTAACCATGAGGGTCATCGTGGCAGGAAATATGTGAAGTCACGATGGATACCATATAACGTCTGTACTACCGTCGTTGAGCTGGGTCTTGCTTACAAAATTTCCTTTTGGAGAGGCACGACTGGGGTCCTGGTACTCCTTTATTTGGACATGTCACAGCGTGACACTAAATAATACACCTGTGATTCCCACATACATAGCCTAATTAGACCCAATAACGCATGGGTCTTGCCTGCCTAACTGGGCTGGGTTTGACCTATGTACCGTTGTCCAGCAGGGTCATGGTCTATCTAATGAAATTCAATTACAAATCCAGCATTTGGAGTGGGGTCCTGGCACCATGTGATATTTATTTGTGACAATATCTAATGAATCTTGGCACACAGCCAGAACTCGTGCCGCTTCAGGTGCCGACTAACATCATTGAGCTCACCATCAACAACAACAACGAGTATGGCCTCCATCCTCCTGCATCATCTCACGGGCAGTGTGAAGAATGTATTCGACACTCACCATCAAGGAATGACCGTAGCGGAGATCTTGAGTGAGATGGGCTCAAGAAGGGATTCGAAAATAAGGTATGTTTTCGTTTCACACATCTAGCTGACCCACTTGTGCAGCTAACTTCAGGTGAGCACGCCCTACTTTGACCGGCTGCCAGTGGACTACATGTCCACAAGTATGCCCTTTGTCTCCAACCTGACCATCTCCATGTTACTCAT
>QLPF01005554.1:0-11966 GCA_003314045.1 Hygrophorus pudorinus | reverse complement strand
GACGTGGCACCCACCACCACCACCAGAACCGACGCTCTTCAAGAGAGCACGGGGTGTTCGATTTCAACTTCGGCCCCACACCCATCCACCACCTACCACACCCCCCACGCTCTTCAACAGAGCGCGGGGCATTCAAATTTATTAGTATAAACTACATACATGCCAGCGGAGCCAGCGAAATGCTGGCTCTGGCCTATATGCCGGCTGCGCGCCGACTGTAAACGACCGCAGCCGGCTGTATACGGCTCGCGGCTATGGCTGGCGAATAATGGGTAAATTAGCCAGCCGCAGCCGCAGCTAACTTAGCCAGCCGGCAGCTAAGCCAGCTCGAGCAACACTAGGTGGGCATATCTGTAGGTATTTCCGTCAGTTGTCCCGACTGCTGATAAAAGGCTACCTTTTCTGTTCTCTCTGTGAATGCTCTCAGAGCCCCCACTACGGATGGCAAGGTGATTAGAAGCCGGATTGACAACATCTACAAGTCAGAAGATTTTTCACTGACCTCCTTAGGTCTTAGTTACACTTTCTCGTTCAATTCTGATGATATAAAAATTCAGAACACTAGCCTTCACAGTTCAAATCTAACTAATAAATATGTTCTGTTATTTTATTGATATATTTGAATCTCTGAATGTTGTGTCATCATTTGGTATGATGAGATGGAGCGCATTATACAAAGCTGATCGGATTGTATTTAAATCATTTGAAGTTGGGGCCGCAAAGCTCGAAGCGCAGAGACCCTCCTTTGTCTGATGCACGAACATACTGCTTTATCCACGAAATGCACACTACCACACCATTGATCCAGCTCGAACAGATGCTAACGACCCGCTTGATAGCTTTCAATGGTAAAAAAAGTATCAGTAAAGACGGCAATGCTGTGACCTTCACACACACTCACTGCACTACTGATCTGTTTATGAACTACAGTCAAGTCTGCCAAAATCAGGACCAATGAGTAGAGGGAGATATTACGAGGCAAAACACTGACAATCAACATATGACATGCTGGCATTGTTTTGGTCCTCAACCAACATGTCGCTGTATTCAACTTCGGCGGCGTCGAGATTTTGCCGTGCGATGAGCAATTTAGGTGTATAGCCCCTTTGGGCAGATCGATCGTCTAAAATATTGCGAACTTGTGTCGAGAAACGAGTGTCCAGATGGGGCAAGTGGTTCTAAGTGTCCCTGTCAGCTTGAAAACGAGTTGGAAAGCAGGTACCGCTCACGAGATGTGGATTCAGATTCATGACATCATCAACGCCGAAGAGATCGTTCAAAAGCTGTGGTGAAACACTTGAGCCGATCCAGAAAATCATGTTTTCTTCGTTATCTGAAAAATTCGTGTTGAGACTGTGCCAGTAAAGATCACGAGGCATCGAGAACCTATGAGATAAATCCCGTTTGCCTCCATGTATATGTGAGAATCGCGCATGATAGTTGGCAGACTAATTCGACCGGTAAGTGGATGGGGTAGGGCAATATCGTCTTCGAGATCGTGAAGGGCAAGTAGCCGAGGATATAGATGCTGTATCAAACTTCGAATGCTCATGGATCGTATACGGTAAGCGCTATAGTTGCGAGTATCGGCTGACACATTCCTAGCTATAAATTATATCGTCAGCGGATAAGAAACGACGCATTGTAGAGCAAGATCACCTCTTAGTGGTTTGCATTTCAATATTGCCAACGTATAAACCGGCAATGCTCGGAATGCCTCGGGGAGTATCAGCTACACGACAGGACCAAGTAAGAAAGGGTGGTAACACTCTGTGGGAAGACATGGAGCTCACCTGTGATACCCTGGTGGCGGACGCGCAATTGGCCCGATATCCTAATAAAATTGCCGAGCATTTTTCTGTCAAGTCTTCCCGGATATGTGTCATTTGTTGAGAATGCATATACGACACCGCTATTTGCTCCAGTAGTCAGCACGTAACAATTCCAAAACCATCCGATCAACTGACCCTCCCTAGCCAGGTGGCAAACAACCGTATCCATATCTGCGAACCGAAAGACATTCCCAGCTAACGATGCCACCTGCAGTGCAAGATTACAGACCCGTACTCTGCGCTTTCCGGAGACCGTTGTGTATAGCACTGCACACTGAAGATACGTATACTCTCGGTCACTCAGCGCACGCGTGTGTTCGATACAAACAGAGACAGCTTTATCCGCGTCCAAAATCCCGAAATCTAAATCAGTAGTTGACCGCTGGCAAAAGTTGCCATGGTGGGCGGATATCCGAAGGCCTGGAGGAGTAGATAAGCATAGGATACCTTCAATGGAAGGGATGAAAAAGACCATTGGAGCACCGTACCCGCATTGTACAGTTATATCCCGCCATCCGTGTGATCAGACGTTTCAGTTGGGACTCGAGAGCAATCCCATCGCGAGATGGATCAAATCGGAAATAGTAGAACATGTCCCCGCCGGTCATCGACGGGACAACGCCTAATATATAGTGTCAACTGCGTCCATAGACATAGAAACGACCAACTACGCACCGATGGAGCCCACATCAACGAACTTGCTTACCCCCAGAAACATACTGACTCCGACCCCTTCATCCACAAATTCTTCACCAATCTGGCGCCAAACTGGGTTGCGCGGCAGAAACAACGATTTCTCATTATCAGTGCCGTATTGTTTTGATTCATCAATGTTCGATTGGAGGGCCCCGGGACCAACGGATGGGATGGTACTTTGGAACACGATGGCCTGCCCACCACGTCCCGACTGTGCGTTAAACCAATAAGCAGAAAGAGGCAGAATCACGAGGAAGAACTAACGAGGGCAGCTAGACTGGCCCTAAGAACAGAGCCGAGAGCAGCTTCTCTCACGACGGTGTTCTCGTGACGACGAGGAAGGGCCTCGAGCAAACTCTCGACTGGTTTCCTGGGAGGGAAATTAGCTTGGGTGGTTAACATCAATTGTGACTTACCGAGAGACCATCGGATCAACAAACAGGCCTCCTCGCAGCGGTATAAATACCTCGTCGATATCGGGTAGCACCAGTAATGGCACTTGATCTAAATGTGGCTAAAAAGCAAGTCAGTTAGCGGTTATATCCTCGAATTGGTCTGCACCCACCGAAAGATTATAGAAATGCAGTGTCCGATCAAATGAGAAGATGGCAATCTGACACTCGGGAGGAAAATACGGTTGTATAGGCAAACCGTCCGTGCCGATGCCGCCGAATAACATCCTGGCGACACTATCACAAGCAAAATTTAGAAATCCGGACTGTACCGCCTCTATCGAGACATCAAACGCAAACACATAGTGCATCGGCTGAGGTCTTCGAGATCCAGACAGTAGTGGGTCTACGGTATGATAAGGTACGGAAAATTTGTGGGGTGGATGCGACGCCCAGTACTCCTCAGGAACCGCAAAATCGACAGTTCCTTTATTCAGTTCTGGCCTCTGTAAGTGGTCTAGTCGCATTAGATTGACATCTAGATTACTAAAGTAGTCTGGAGAAACTATAAACCCGCTCAGGAAGAGAACAGAGACAAGTAAGGGGGGGGCAGACCTTCTGTTTCATGAGAACAGAGATTGCACTTCCACCTGATACCGCCTGAGATCCATTTGCACCACGGATTAACATATGCCCTACACTTGGCACATCGAGCAGGCCCCATGCTGCCTGAATCCACAAGAGGTACTTCCTCCTCGCTGGTATGCAAGTCTGCGAATGGTTGGAAGACAGCGGCTAAAGGTATCTGGCATTCCGAAGCGAGACGAGAGGTGCTTGGTATATTCCAAGTCGAGACACGAGCGAACTTTGGCGAGGAGTTGCCTGTAAACTTGTCAAAAAACTAAGAACAACAACGATACAGGAGATGGACCTTGATCGATGGCAGTAAAATCTGTTGTAGAAAGTGGGACATGCTTCCCAGGAAGGGTCATGTATGTCTTATCCTCCCATTCTTGCCGGTCAGCTTGGATCGCGTCAGTCGGAGACGGGATTTGATGGGGTTCAATATGAGTACGCAGACCTGACGTAGGAATATTAATGCAAGAATACTACGGTTACTGACACAAGATTTACCCGGATATGGCAGTCCTGCACTATGAGGAGGTTGTGGAATGTGATTTGAATGGGCGTACATTACGAGGAGGTATCATGCATCATGTGCTGAAATTCTTTATTTCGCAGCTGGCCGTTGTGGTCAAGTGAGTATGTTTTCGACATCACTGCAGCCCAGCATTGTTTCGCTATTTTCTTCGACAGGTAGCGACCCCCTCAATATGTTCTCAACCCATACAGATTCAGCTTTACTTTCGGATTCTATCGTCCATTTACTCCACGATTCATCGTCCAAGCCTTCACCTCCGACTCCAGCTGTGTCCATCTCCCCGCCCACCCTGTATCAGAGGGGTGACACGGCAATTTTAGGGTACTCGTTACATCAAACCGTGCTGCACATTCAATCTCCAACTTTGCCCACCACCTATATTCACTGCCCGCCAATTCACCGCTTGAGTGGATCCATAGAGGACTTGGGAATCAAGCATCCCTGGATACATCTGCAAGTGCGAAATATGGGAAGGGAGTGGTCGTTTGAGGTTGGCCTGGTGGATCAGACCGGCAAGCAGGGCATCGTGAGGTGCTCGACATTTCAGGTGGATAATTTTTTCCGTCATCGTCTGCGGAAGAATACCCGCTAAATATGCGCAATGCACGCGTTCAAGTATCCGCTTAATCTATATCTCCTGCCTGAAGGCTCACTGTATTGTTTGACCCTTCAGCGTCAACCTCGTTTGAAATTGCCCACCACCCCAGACGCCGTGCCCCTCCTCCACCTTCCACTGGCTTTCCCTCTGAATTCTTCTCACCCGCTGACAGCATGGTCAAATGTCTCGCTTCATCTTCCTCCACTTCTGCCGACGTTCGCTTTGCTTGCTCTTGCAACCTCCGTGGCCCATGGCGACGAGGACATCAACAAAAGTCCTTGGAAAATATGCACCCTGATCCGTGCCAAGAGCAACCCAAACGTTGCGCTGCCAAGGGGGAGTTACTCCCATGTACGCTATGTCAAAGTTTATGCGACATGTCGTCTGAGACGGATATGGTTCAGCGAGGCGGGGCCCGCCCAGACCGTACCTTGGGAGTTCGAGCTGTACGCCCTCGGACCCTAGCCACAACACATTCCTTACGAGACGTGGATACGAGCCACGTGTAACACCTCATTTTTCATTAGACCCAGTCTATGCAAGTACGTGACTGAGAAGAACTCAAATAAACTGCCCTACCGTTTTAATTTCCCGTTCAATTTGAAGGGTTATAAGACGTACAGCTGCGTACAGTGTGCTCGTTTTTTCACGTGACGACGACGCGCTCGCCAGGACCTGAATGACACGCTTGTATTTTTGGAACGAAATCGGGTGTTGATTATATATTCCTCCCTCCAATCACGATCACAGTCCTCACGATCTGGGTATCCACCAAGCAAAGGTAAGGATCGATGGTTACCGGTTATCGCTCGGAAGTAAGCACTGCTAATCTGACGTCTTTGACTCACCGGTGTACGTGTAAGGCCGCGTGCAATACCTTGTTGGCCGATTTGTTCTCTCCAGAAAGGGTCTTATCGCAGTCCGCGATCGTACAGGTTACCTCTCTATTTGTTGAGTGCGATATGCATTGCTAGCTCGCAATGAACTTCAAGTTATTACAGGGTCAGGAAGGGTCTTTGCTATCTCACTACTTCCCGACCTCTCAACAGATCGCCCCGGTTCTTCGAAATCTGCAGATAGACGTTGCGAGCACCTGAGAACTCGTGCAGAACGTCGCACCATCGAGTGCCGCGGATATGAATGGAACGCGCAAACGCGGCACATCTCATGTACGCCCCTGTCTCCGATAGGTCTATCTGCATGACCGTGAGCCAATCAACCCGCAGACGGTTCTTGTCATCCGACAGCGCTGATCTCCAGGGATTCAACATCGTGATACCATCTGATCTTCTGCACTTGCTCCCATGGCATTGACGACCTTCCTGCCGTCTCTATCAAACTCACGGACCTCGCGTGCGGCTGGGTAAATATACCCAGGCACATACTACTCTGCTGCGAAGGAGAGAAGGCAGGTGTAGTTTCGAGGGGTCTTCGGAGATTGAGGGGTTTGGGACAGGGGCTGGATAATGGCCAACGGAAAGGAATTCTTGAACAGTGGGTTGGCCAATGAACCTGTGAAGGGATCCGACTGATTCGGACAATCTAATGTAACACGTCCAGTGCCGCTGGCAGTGCGATAATTAAATGATGCCAGGTCGTTGGTCGGTGGTCTAAGGACTCTTGACTACTTGCCGATGAACCTCCTCTAACCGTCTAAACCACGTCGGATGTCATCTTTGTAACCATTTGTCCTCCTGACAGCCCATGGAAACAAAGTCAAACTGCCTCCTTCGACTGCACAGATCTCGCCGGCCGGGGGATCTATGGTCGCGTGGTTCTGTTTAGCAGATCTTCTACGCAGCGGAAGGCTGACTTCAGAAGCCCAGACTATTCGTAGTGTGGGTGAATTCCTGCCCTCCCCCTTGCGATCTGTACGCGCTTTGAGATTCTTATCTTGGCGTTTTCATTCGCAGAATCTGTTTCTCTCTCACACGAGGCCCGCGGATATTAACGGTCTCGTGTGGCGACAATGAAGCTTTCTACCTTTGATTGATGCTATCGCGCGCATACCTCGTTACACAAAGCACACTTATCGTTGCAACACGCGCCCGTAATTGACTTTCATCGTACACGTTCAAGTTCTGAGTATTACTCATATGCTGAAAATCCAGGGAGGGATTCTCAGGGCTCGGCCAGCCGCCTGCAGAGTGTTCGCTTTATGACTAGCCTCCCGGATATGTTTTAGTTGGTGCAGGTAGCATTGACGGTGGTGACACGGTAAGGCAAATCTTAACAAAGAACTGCACCACGCGCCGATCTGATGCGCACAGCCAGGTGGATGGAGATGGTGAGGTGGATGGAGTATGCTTCCGAGGGGAACTGCCGAATTCCGAGCGGGATTCTTCATCTTCCGCCGGCGAGTACAACGACACCAACATATATTTCAAGATGAAAACAGGTCCGCGGGTGTGAGCTCGTCGGCCGCGATCTTGGGTCTCGTAGTGAATGCGCGAGGCGGATGTATACAACCGTGGAGGGGCACGCGGCTATCGCGGACAACGGGCTGTGTCTTATAGCGAAAGTTCGAGAACGCGGTTGTGAGTAAAGAAGTGCAGCGTTAAGGTTAGTGTTGTATGATACAGGAATGTGCCCATTCGTCCAAGTGTGAGGAAATAGGTGGGTTCTTGGCAACTTAGCCAGGAACTCGGAAGTGGCCGAACGACGGGAGATGGGCGGTCATAATGGATATGATTCATCGATTTCGTGACTAGGATGGGCATATGGTTGGGACGATATGTTTGATTGACGGGTCTCTTAGCTTCAAGTTCAGGCTGGATATATTGAGGACTCGGAGTAGCGTTATATCGAGTGGATGATATGATCGTGATAAAAGTTTAATTGTGAGGCAGTGTACCGTGCCGACTGAGGCTTGGGAGAAAGGTCAGATTACGACAATGGGCAACAGATCGACGACTGACATGCTTGCGTTGTCGCTCCATGGATCCACGTGCTCCACCTTCATGTCAAAGTACGTAGTAGTACTACTACTTAGTAGGTTACAACAACCGGATAACCTGGCCGACTGAGCCTGAGAGCTGTGTACCCTGTAGAATGGATTGTACCAGACCCTCGGGCACGGATAGTATAAAGATCCTATCTGGAAGGATGTGATGGCGCAGCATCGATTTCCGGGGTCAAGGAGTCGAGAGTATCGTTCCTTGTCCAGAAGTCGCGGAGTGTGAATATGTGACTATGACTGAAGGCGGCGTGGTGGATCCAATCAAGAAAAGTACCTTCAACGGTTACCAGCTGACTAGAACTTCCAATCCAGTGTGATCAGCTATCAGTAAGGGCATAATCAACCTGATCCTCGGCCTCGCCCTCCACTTTGTTTACGCGTTCAAGATGGTCTCTTCAAAAGCACTCTTCTCGTCACGACTTGGTTCCCCGTCTTATCCACTTGTCCTTTTTTTTTACACCTTCTTGCCAGAAATATTACTAGTCTGTATACTAACTTTTACCGCTACCTATTATCTTTAATCCCATGTCATCCAGGTTCTCCGAGTCGCCGAGCTGGTGGACTTGTTGTGTTATAAACCCAGTTGTTCCAGGAAAACGGCTCTGACATCTCCATGGCCTACCAATCATTGATGCCCGAGTCTCGCCATTTCCCACTGCACAGCCGACGCCAGTTCTACACCGGCGGCGTTCACTCGGACGTCACCTCTTCACACAGCGGTGTTTGGCACCCATTCGTCAAATCCTCTAATAGTCTGTTAGAAGAGTCTGCTCTAGCCTCGTCTTTTCAGTGTTGGAATGCTCAAGAACTGTCTGGCTCAGCTTGGCCTGGGCCCTTGGAGCCCCAACCCTCGTTTCGTGCCGGTAACCCTCATTCAGGATTTTCTACACCATCCGACTACCCGGAGTCTGCCCAGCGAACTGTTCTCCCATCATCCTCTCCCTCCACCCCCTCGAAATCCACTCTACTGCCGAATTCTTACGAAATTCACCTGCCACAGTCCCCGTCTCGGGCACCAGAATATGACGATGATGCGTGGGGCATCACCAGCTTGTACTCCATGGACGGACGTGAGATGACGTCCTTCCCGCCGCTTTCAAGTGATTCTCCACCACCTGTGAAAGAAGAACCGAATGACGACGACTGTTTCATCATGGAGCTTGCCGCTCCACCGTCGACCCATCTCGGCCAGACACTTGCACCTCCGACTGAAGTTCCCCTCCGCGCTACGCAGGCATCCAAGGAAATGCGCAAGATGATGGGAGTATTCCGTTTGAACCCCTTTGCGATGCATAGCGGCGCAGGTCGTGGAGCGGTCCCGTCTTCATGGTATGGCGGCGGAGCAGGACCATTAGAGAAAGAACCACTTGTTTTTGAATTCCAGGTGGATCTTGACGGTCTGCTCGAATCGCCCGCCGATACACAGGCCTTAGGGGCTTTCCCCCCAGATTTTGAAGTGGAGAGTTTGAAGGACGAGGGGGAACGCATTCTTTGGCCAGAGTGCGAGACGGAGGCCGCGTTTCAGCCACCATTGGGTGCGAGTCCACCGTGGGACCTGGCCTACCCTACCGACGATTATATTTCTGATTCTACCCCGACGCCGGAATTTCCTGTACGACGTTCTGTACGATTACATTCTAGTGCGTAATTTCGTGGTATGCTCGTTCTTCAAGTATCTGAACGTCGCTTAGCTTCATCACATCCATATCCGCGAAGAAACTTGTATCACGAACATTTCACTAGCCCGACGATGAATTCTTCCGTTGAAATGAATAGAATGCGACTACGACGTCCGCCCTCCGAACCTTCTTGGTCTGCAGAAGAGTATGCAGAAAACTCACCGGTGACAGGTTTTGTTGGCAATTCGAGTTCACCCGAAAGCGATGCACATGTAAGTTTGTTTACGACTATCCCTTTACATCTGCTCTGACTTACGCTGCAAAAGATCGAGGGCCTGCCCTCGTTTTCGGCAATAGGCCGACGTTGGTCTGTACCCGGGGCCAATCCCCAAGCGCCATTTCTCATGTGATTCGGGGAGCTGGTCTCACTCTGTCTGTCTCGGCCATTTCGTTGTGTATGCACTGGAGGTTGAAACTGGTTGAAGTATCATGGGTTGGATGTACGGCTTGGCGGACATGTCACAAACAGGAGCTTATCTTGTTCACAATAGGTTTATTGGGATGTGGGCATAATTAATGGGTACTCGGAAATATGGACCTGTCGCCGCGTCGACATTAATTTGTTTAAATAGACTCGGAAGCTTCAGGCCGGAGTTGTATCTGATATGAATCTTGAAAGCTCGGCATAGGTGGATCAATGCCGCATGGATCTTGCCATCTTGAAGCTTGTCCATTAGGCCTTAGGCTTCGAGCCAACTTCCGGGATTGACCGACATCACTCTGATGAGTTCCTCTAGCTCTATGCTCCGGACTGAGGTGACAAACACAGATAGAGTCTTTGACTTTTCGAGGATGATGCGCGCTGATTCGATGATCAATTGTTTGATTTGCGAATAGACCTTGAAACATGGATATTGTTCGCACTATGACTCGGACGAGCCTATAGTGAGAAAGTGACATTAACACATGTGGCTACGGAGGTCAGTTACATGGATAGATTATAGCTGAAGAACTCGATCTCCCAATTCAACAAGATACAAACCCCCGAGGTGCGAGGGACTTACCGTTGTCGATGGTGCCATATGACGAAATACACGGGGTTTTACCGGAGCAGAATAATTACAACTCGAAGCTGGGAAAAATTGGTCATTTCCAGGGGTTTGAAACGGCCCCGTGGTGCAACGCTGGGCCTAGGGTTTTCCCCTCTGGGAACGCAAACGCGCCCAGGGTTATTGTCTACCAACGCAGAAAACCACTGCCAACTACGTACACATAACAGTAGTAACTACTTATCCGCCCTTGTACTGCCCTTTCGTGGTGTAACGAGGGAGAGAACGTCAACAAATGCAGAGTACTACTAGTAATCTACAGGGGAGACAATCACGAAGAATATATGAATACCTATCAGCAACTACGGAAAGTAAAGGCTGTAAAGCATTACTTTGAACTGCAATCGCGTTAGTGCAAATCATTAATGAACAAAACATAGAACTCACCCTCCGCGATACCACAGCGCACGCAGCTCCCTCAGCGCAATCATCCCTGCCTCCACATGCTCCGATGACCGTTCGTCGCACGGAGGTTTTGATGACGGCGCGTTTTCCGGAGTCTACTAAGGCTTGATGTGTGTCCTGAACGTTGCGGTCGACATCCGGAACCTGCCAGTGGTAACGCCTCAACTTCTTCGACATACATAACAACATATGAACACTGACCTTCAAGTTGAGTACATTTCCAACCAAGTAGGGCAGGACCTTGAACTGCAGTAAGACATTGTTTTGTGCAATAGAAATAATTACATACTGTGATGTCGTTTTCAATGAGCCGTGTTCTTGTGAGAGTCTCGTTTGGTGTCTTTGCAGTGAGTTGATCAAGCTCCATCCTGCGGGGCTGCATCTGTGCATGCGCGGCCAGTTTTGGCAGTGGATCGTGTTGTTTCTCTGGATTGGCTGGCAGAGATGTAGAACGTGAAGGACTGGCCCCGGGTGTTGGGTTCGGTATTCCCGCTACCTGAAAGGTAGGGGGTCTTGTTCTACTGTCGAGTAACGGTTTGGCAGAGGTTTGAGATTGCGGGTGCTATTTCCTTTTTTTGCGTAAGAAATTTCAAATATGCCCCGGTTTTTCTCACTGTCGCACTTGTGGGTTTTCCAATCCATTTCATTTCATATATGAGTGACAGGTCTGACCTCACGGGTATGGGTTTTTGCCAGGTACAAATATCTGTACCCGTACCCGCACCTGTAGAAATACCAACACATAACCCGCAGGTATATATAAACTTGTGTAGGGCTAATTAAAGCCCTAGTACAAGTTGAAGGAATCTTATAAAAGCTGAATACTCACTATGCACTAATCACAGGTCCAAATCAGTATATTTGGGTAATGAATGTTATGCAGTTATATGAGTGTGGTAGTAGTTATAGTTATAGTTATCGTTTGACGCGGACGGCGTACTATACAGTTGTTTGTATGTGTGTACATTGTGGCACATGTGTCCGTGGTAAATAATGATAATAAAATAATAAATAAAAGGATAAGGAAATTAATGAAAGTAACAAGGAATCATAGATTCCTTACACTCTTCCCCCCTTTAAGAGGAAGTAATATGAGGGTGTCGGGATTGACGACGTGTTCCAGAGGCTCGGGTGTAGGCTTGATGCACCTGTTACGAGGCTCTGGTAGAAGCTTGTCTGCTGAGTCTTGGTCGC
>QLPF01005548.1:0-10914 GCA_003314045.1 Hygrophorus pudorinus | reverse complement strand
CATTATCCATGGATGAGGAGTCCAGAAAGGTGGAGAGGGACGTTAGTTCAGACAGGAATTGGTCGATCGAGGGAGATGGTATGGAGAAGAGATCGAGGAGTTGCGGTGGAGAAGGGGGTTGTGCTGATGATGCGGAGTAGATATTTGAGTAAGCATGTTGTGCTCTGTGCAGGTAGGTTGAGATGACAGAAGAAAGGGACCAGACAGTAGAGTCTGATTTTAGCGCGAATGATGGTTCCAAGGACGATGGTAGAACATCTAATAAGCGAGTGTTAGATACAACTGAATCAACCAATTTCTTGGAACGAACCTTTGGCTTCCCGTTCATTTATGCACAACAATAGCCCATTACTCGAACCCTGTCCAACAAATGATTCTTCATTCATCCAACCACCCGACGGTTTATCATTGGTCCCCAAGGGTTCCAAGAACTCAACACCAAGATGGCGCGAGAGCGCGAAACTTGCGTATTCAGGAGAAAGCCTTTGTGGGAGAACAGTTGGAGGGTTAATGTAGACCTGAACTGCCTGGGACAGTGATAGTCCAGCAAACAGCAGCCAGACAGATATTCTTTGCATCCTGCCAGTGGCTGCGGTAGCGGGATAGTATTTGTGTCTGTCGACAAAGTGGCGCGAACATATTATTTCGGTTGGTAACTACGAGTCCAGTTGTTTTGGTATACAGATAAAATACTGGATTACAGGATATATTCAAAAATGGACCATGAAAAATGAAAAATTGTCTTTAACCATGTCTTCCCAAACTTTGAGCATGCTTGCTGATATCTTGTGTGGCGAGCAGTTTCGCCTGGGCGCGTTTCGCACTGCAGAATACTGCTGTCAGCGTTGGTCTTTCGCGAAATGAACATTGTAACTTACTCCAGAGCCGTCTCTCTTTCCAAAATCTTGACATGCCCTCGCGCTTCCTTAACAGCCATCCTCGCGTGAATGAGGGCTTGATCAGCATCTTTCTCCCGAGCCTCCGCGCTGTCTACCTTCTCGCGAGCTGCCACGATCGATGGGTCGTTGTCATGATCCGTATTGGATGTGCCAAGGAAGAACCTCGGGTGGGAAGAGGAAGTGTTATTGGCAGAGGTGGCATCGCTCAGCGTCGAGTTCGACCGACGATAGCGCGAGAAGATGCTGCCCTTGCGGTCAAGACCATTCTGGCTAGGGTCATCAACGGGCGACGTTGGGGGCAACCGCGGCTGCGAGCGCCTGAAGAAGTTATGTTCCATCGGCGTAGGCGATATAGGTCTGTCGGTATGGCTTTCAACTGGGGGCTTCTTGAAGAGAGGCATGAATAGGTGTGTAAAATCTCAGGGCCGCTCCTTTTTGAACATCTCAGAACCGGTACGTCAACGTGGAGTATGGAGTCGCAGTGGAGTCATCCTGCGCTCCAACCGATCAATGTAAATCTATCAGACAAATAACCACAGGACGCACTGTGCTCACCGTCGTCGCTGTCGTCGTCGCGTCATCGGAGAGTGGTCCGTGCGTACAGAGGGTGAGTCAATCGGAGTTTGAAAGTCGGGTCTAACCTGTGGTGTGACCATGTATAAAAGCCCGCTTCTTGACTCCCGCCATCTCGCACGTCTACCCGCGCTCGCCGTGTTTAGCGTCGACATCGACGACGCTCAGCCGTCATCATGTCAAATAAGATAGTGGTGAGCTGCTCACCGTATATGTGTCCGTAGTAGACCACTAGGGTAACTAAGAATGTCCCCTTGATGAGCCTGCAACCTACCGCGCCGTCATCGACGACGTTATTGACGCCATTAAGCCCGAATTTGACGAATATGGTGTCGCAGAGGATGTCCTAGCTGAACTGCAGCATGTAAGTGTGATACTTTGCTCGGTTGCCATATGTTCAACCCCTTTCGGCGAATACTAGAAATGGGAAAACAAGGTCATTGCTTCCCATGTCGCAGATTTTGACACGCCGCATCCTCAGCCTGCCCAGCACCATGTGTACCCCCCGCATCCCATGCACATGATGCAGCAGCACCCTCACTATCCACCACCCCACAATCCCTATGCGCCCCCGCCTCATCAAGCCCAAGGCCAACCTCAGGCCCAACCCCCTCATGTAAAAGCCGAACCTGTGGATCCTCGTTATGTCCTGAACGGTCCGCCAGGGATGCCTCCCTACGCATTGCCGCCTTTACCCGGCCCGCAGCTGAACGGGCCGCGACTTCCCCATCCCGGACAGCAGCCTGTTCTAGCTTACCCTCCTGGTCAACACACTCCAGGCAGGCCACCACCGCTAGCCCACTTTCCAAGGCTTCACGTCCCGCAGGCCCCTCCAGGCCCAAATCCCCAGTTACAGCAGCAACCACCACCACCACCACAACAACAACAACCGCAGCAGCAACGAATACCGCAAGTCGATGGACCGTCCTCCTCCTCTTCTGAATCATCTTCGCCTCCACCAAGCCAATCGTACGCTCCACACGCTTCACACCCGTCGATACCCCAGCCACCGCAGGCTTCGACTTCAACCCAACCGGATGACTCAGAGGCCATAAATAGTGACTTGGACGATTCGGATACTGAAGGTGAGGAAGATGCGGAAGACGGAGGCGCGGGTGAAACCGATATCGTGTTCTGTACTTACGACAAGGTACGTATCGAATTGTAAATTGACATGTGCTCCACTCACCTACTCATCATAGGTCGCCCGTGTAAAAAACAAGTGGAAATGCACCCTCAAGGACGGGATGATCCACATAAATGGTAGAGACTACCTTTTTGCCAAATGTACTGGGTACGTACCATTTTGCGCTAGGTGATAGCTGGATCTAACTAAAAACAGGGAATTCGAGTGGTAACTGATTGTCATAGATTTTTTTAATTTCCTTCAAGTGTTTTTTCGTCTTGTAAAACAAGTTTACAGTCACGGCTTCTATACTCTGTCCTCGTCGCATCCTTCCATTTACTATTGCTCAGTGTATACATGTTTTCACCAATCAATTAAAAATTGAATGGTTGTTATCGACCTCTATAATTGGCACAAAGCAAGATTCCACGCCCACTCTGCAGAGCCCCATGCAGCTTTTCATGACAACTGCCTATACAGTAGCCAAGACACAGGTCCGGAATTTCCCGCACAACATTTACCCGTCGCAAGATATAAGCGGAGACACCGAGTTTGCGTCCTGCCATAGCAGGCCATCAGAACGTTCTGACCAAGTTTACTGACTTTCATTTTCTCTAGCCTGGGGCGCGATCAGCGGACGCTGCCTGGTCCTGAGGCGCTACGAAGTCGGCGTACAACCACACAACGCCCTCCCCGTCCTGAAAATCGATCCCATCCCTCTCGAAATATTCCGCCCACCATACAAAAACGTCCCTGGCAAGTTCATCCGTGGACGCGTCGGCCAACAGCCCCAGCATCCGCACAACCTCCAACGCGGGAAAGACCTCGCGGTTGAAAGACTTGAGGTGATTGTGTACGTGCGACTGAACGCGCGGATACAATCGGTCGGGTTTTACTCCGCGAAGGCCAATTCGACGCAAGGAGGTATGCGGCTCGGCAAGGGGTTCGAGGAATGGTTCGCCCTTATAAAATGCGAGGTCTACGAGGTTTGGGCAGATCCCCGGTTGCAGGAATGTGCTGACGTTGATGGTTTCGATGTTGGGGAAGCTTAATAGGTCGAGACGGGCGATGTTGCAACCGTGGAGGGAGAGGAAGCGGTCGACGTGAGCATCGGATTTCATGCTGGACATCTCCAGTGTGAGGTTTCGGAAGGTAGGGAGAATCAGGTGCATTCCTATTGAAAGACTGCGTGGGTGAACGGAAATTAGGAGGTCTGTGACGTAGGGAAGAATATGTCTGGGGGTGACGTCAGGCGCCGGTGGGCCATCCGGATCTGAGCCAACGGCGTTTCTCACGTCGAGGACACGCAGGGTTCGGAAGGAGGCGAGGAATTCCGCGGTGAGACAGATCTTGGAAGTCGTTTCTTCGTTCCAATATAAACTCTGCAACGATGAGCCGTACAGACGGGTTACAGCTTCCAGAAAGGCAACGGGGACGGTGTAAGTCCACGTCCCGCTAAGCACGCGCAAATTGCGGCAGTGTGTGAGTATGTCAAACACGTTTTGTAGGAAACGGAGAGAAACTGCGCCACGAGCATGTGTGTGCACTTCGATACGGCGCGTCCACTTCCCATAGCCCGAATCAGATTTCCAGTCTCCCGTTTCCTTCCCCGTTCCTGTTCGCGAAGCATCTCGCAGAGCCTCGAGGATCAAAGTTGCTCGATGCGGACTCCCAATGATGAGATGTTCGTACAGCAATTCGATCGCGACCTGTCTCCACGACCGACAAACTCGGACGAGGCTGCATTTCGTGCGCATCGATAAAAAGTGTGTGTTAGCGCCCATCACATTGTGTGAGAGACGCTCTGGTACGAAAGGGTCCACAGGCGCGAGGGTAGTTGCATGGACGGCCTGTGTTGCGAATCTGAATATTTCAAGCCAAATTTCGAGGGGTACTAAATCTATAGGAGACTCGGAGACGCCTGGACTTGGGCTGGGACTTGGATTCGGGCTCGGGGTTGACATGTTTAGTGTAAGTTTCTAGTAGTGCGGTCAGTAAATCAATATCAGTGAATGAAATAGTTCAGGCGTATCAATGGCATTGGCGCGCTCGAGACTCACTTGGTACTCGTTGTGCCGACTCTTAAGCGCTTGTAAGCAGACGCCGGCACGTGCCAGTACTTCACGATCAGCCTGAGTCCAGTTTAGGTCATTCGAAAATGGTTCATACAACGGTTGTAATTATAAGCTACAAAGTCACAGCATACAGTGTAAAGACGAAGAAAAAAATAACTCGTGCACAGCTCCCCCCAGAAAGGAAAAAGAACACACAAGATTTTTTACTGCATCCCAGTTATCCCAATATTACTCATAAGATCAAAACATCACCACGCGGTCCAAAATAAAATGTGTTGGAGATCATGAAGACCGGGGACCTAATAACCGCAACGCTCTATCGTCAACGGGGTCTCGTCGATAAGGATGGTTTCGTTGTAACGCATGCAAAGGCGCAAGATCCACACGAGAGGGACCTAAGCTGGTTCTTCTGCCCTCTGTATCGTAGCAGCATGAATCGGATGGGGATGGTGAAGAGCCCTCATACGGATGGGAGCACGAAATCGAGGAAAGGGACGGCCCAGAATGGGCAGGGAATGTTCGTGAAGTCAGAGAGTCGGGCGATGGAGATGGGGAAAGGGAGTTTGTATGAGACTGTACACGGGTGAGTGGTTGCGATTGTGAGTGCGAGTACACATTCGAGTGTGTAAGGGGATCCATATGAGGATCCGCATGGTATGGATACAAGTGAGGGTATAAGCGGGAGGGAGACACCTGTCCCTGACCAATTGGGTATGAGGTACGAAGGGGAAACGATGTCGGTATCTCTGTTCGCAGGCGGGAAGGCGTGGAGGGACGCTCTGCAGACGGTTCTTGCATGGAAGGGGAGGCGCACCAGACATAATGTGGGTGAGTGGATGGCGGCTGGTTGGAAGGAGGGTAAGTAGTCTGGTTCAAAGGCGATGCATGAACCTGGGATCCTTGCGGCGAATATGGGGCCGGCGTGTTATAGGCTTGGGGCGGTAGATGATCCGGCACGCGTAGTCCTAAGGTTGAATGGTAGGGAGCGTATTCCAGAGAAGATCGAACTTCGTGACGCCTATAGCCTCCGATCTGGTGTGGAGATGTTGTAGCCCGAGGCTGAGACTCGTAGTAAGAGTCACGGGTCGGGGCTAACGAGGTTTCGGGTGCGGGAGACGGCAGAGAATAGTGTGGTTGGGGAGAAACATGATCATATTCAATACATTGGTATGATGTCGGCGATGCAACTGCGTGATGGAATTTAGGTGTCGAATGGCCAGAAGAAAAGGGGGCATATGTGCGTATCACGGTCGATGTGGTGAGTGGCTTTGACGCCTCGTTGCTTGATCGTCCTCGAGCATCATCCGTTTTACGGTTTTTACCAACGCGCGTGCTTTGAAATAAACCCTCCGGAACGTCGAGGTCTCCGACATCAGGGATTTCATCAATGGTACCCATTTGATCCACCGTTGCTTGAGTAAAATACGCCGCTGGATGTGGAGGTCAGACATGACGTTGTATGAAGACGTACACATCAAGAACATACTCAAGTGCCATTTTCGACGGCCTTTATTGGTATCAACCCATACTGAATAAGTCTGTTTTACGAGGGGATCCCAATCACGCGGTGGTTGTTTTTCTGTAGTGCTGTTAAACCGAAGGACTTGAAGTCAGCTTCTGGTAAGATAAGGCAGCCGGCCATGTTTACCTGGTCTGGGTTGCATCTGGAGGGGGTGTGTATTTTTCGTAGTAAAAGAGAAACTCCTAGTTAGGTTCGTAGATTGTAAATATGCCACGACACGAAAAAGTTTGAACTATCTCACATCCCGAACGCGGGAAGGGGACCACCTTCGGCCTGTATATATGAAGATTAGAGTTATTTTATAAGCTTGGGCTAGATCCACCCGCCTTCAGTGAACCTTTCTATGCCGAGACCTGTAATTTCCGTGTGTGGTCCTCTTTCCTCCCTTTATACCTCCATATAAACACCCAGTGAATGCCACGAGTCGAGGGCAAAACCTCACCACGCGTAAACGCAACCTGACCGTAAAGCAAGTCTCTCATCTACATCTAAGCGTCGTGTTACCATGAACAGGCGATGTTTTTGAACAGCAAAAAATATTTTATGTGCATCGTGTGTAGAACGGATACGAAGGTTGGTGCAAGTTGGACGTTGCATCATGATGTAGCTGAAGGTGGAGAACGGGCTCAGATGGACTCCGGAAGACGGAAAAGTGACGGACTAATATAGTCGTTAGACATCAGGGTCTCCAAGAGATCCTGTGGTAATTAATTAGACTGTTTCCTGACCAGGGTCATTTAAACATAATATTCCGCTACATATCTCGACCGGCACCTCGGCCAGTCCATAAATCTTGATTCCCAAACCCTATCACTTACAACTCAAAACCTTTGATCACCAAAAGGTCCGAATACCTACTTGTCCCCATGTTTTTTCGGCATACATATGTATGTATTCAGGCTTGCAAGAGCATGGCAGTCCTGCTCTTTTTCGCAGGAACTGAGGAAGTCGGTGGGAAGAAGCTGTCGATGAAAGTTCCAATGGAAGCAGTTACCGTTCCCAGAAGTGCTTGTCTTCGTTTGGACCAGCTTCCTCAACGTTTCGCGGGAGCAGGGCCCAGCGAATGACAATATATGTACCTCATGCATTTCGTGCTTTTCTTTTGCATTCACACCCGCAGTACACCCTTGAAATATTGGTGCTGAACTCTGCAGCAGCTCCCCATCGACGTGGCCACCAAGTACCACATTACATCCTCGGCCCGGCTATTTGCGAAAATGTCGGTGGACACAAAATCGACGAATCCGGATACTGGCATACACAGACCCAACCAAGTCAGGCTTAATGGCGCAAAGCGAGCATGATGACGTGCTCCTCATTTAGAAAAAAGCCTGAGTATCCTATACGCATATCTGTCCAGAACTCATAACGCCGAAATGTTTGTCATCTTTCTGCGGAGAACGCACATGGTACGTGATGCCGACACTCAGGCCTCAGGCCTCAGGCATATGTCCTCATGTGTGGCAGCTTACTTGCTACTAACAACAGGTATGCACCTCACGCAATGTGCAGAATTATTTACTCCCCGGTTTCTCACATTCAAATCACGCCCCAGATTTTACATGAAGGCGGATGCCCCAGCCGTCCGGTTTCCTGGTCGGGCCACGTTCCAGTCGATGATCAGCTTATCCAGGCGATGTGCCAGAAATTCGACTTGTTCCGGGAAGCACCCGGGTAGCCATCACAACAAGACATGACGCAGAGGACGTCCTGTTTTAGGTATGTGAGATCCTAACTTCGACCCCATTGTATCTATGACTTATATAGCCTCGATGTGTGGGGCTCGTCGCTCCGCGTTATTGAATACTGGTCTCAGCTCCAGCTGGCGCCAAGCAACCTTTTTTTTGCTGGCAATGCAGTGTAATGAACCCCGAATACAAGTACTGTATAGGTTTGCCGCATAGC
The DNA here is from genome assembly GCA_003314045.1 of Hygrophorus pudorinus. NCBI lineage: Eukaryota > Fungi > Basidiomycota > Agaricomycetes > Agaricales > Hygrophoraceae > Hygrophorus > Hygrophorus pudorinus. The sequence continues at coordinate 2,814 of QLPF01005548.1, read as the reverse complement.
CGTCGCCGTCCTATCCGAGTCACAAAAATCTATACGGCCCATTCAACTTACAGTAATCATTCAGGTTTGACTATCCGCGTTCCACGGAACCGTGGCGTTCCTATTCTGACGAGCGTGATTTCATGTTTTGGGTGAATGGTTGACTATTGACTATTGAATAATGAATCGTCAAATCGGACCGAGTTATAGATCCCTCGATCGATTCGAAACTCATGTCAAGTTGAAGGCAATTGTACGAAGCACAGGTTCTATCTAACAGAGCGTCTAAATAATATGAAAACTTTCTAGTACCCGCTACCCACGAAGGGATTTGTCTCCGGTCCTGAAGTTGAAGTATTGCTTGGCAACTACATTAATTGCGAAAACGACAACACATCGACAACGACGAGTAAAGAAAAGAATACAAAGAGATCCAGATGTAATCAAACTAATTCTTAATAACTGATACAGTGTACAAGCATGAAGATGGAAAACCTGTAGTAGTCAGGCAAGTGTAGGGGTGAAAGACATTAACGCCTTCTCGTCAAGGGGATGGCGGCGGAGCGGGGGTATATTTTGTAGATATGACAACGGAGCTAGGACCCCCGAGACGCTTTTTTGCATTAGGCGTGGCCGGACACGACTGGCCAGATGCGAAGGAGTACGACGCCCTGCCTCGTCGATCCAAGGGGAGGAATTATTTGCTAATCGGAGAGAGGCGACATCCGCGGGGCCGCCGGGTGTATATGGAGCGTATTGAGGTTGTGAGTGCGCACCGTAGACACCCATGGGCGAAACTCGCCCCAAGGTTTGCTGCTGATCGCGTGGACGACCTTTTGCGGAGCGAGCACTCTTGTATTTCCCTGGAGGGACGGGCAAAGAGGTAAGCTCGGGGATATCATCTATCGATCGGAGATAGTCGAGAGATTCCTGTGTGAAGTATGCGACTAAAAGTGGAACGCGATGTTTGATGAGTTTCTATCAGGTCCAAGGTGAGATGTAGGGAACGCACTGAGGTGCCATTTGCGACGTCCTCTCGGAGTTTCTACGAAGACAGAATAGGTTTGTTTGATAAGATTTTCTCTAAGGAACGCATCGCTGGGTCCTGAGCGTGTACGAGATCCGTATCTAAAGGCTCCTTTCAGCACGAGTGACGATACACATCCGCGGGGCAAGATATAAAGTTATACTGACGGAGAGTCTGAGTCGGATCCCATTTCAATGTCCATGGGTTCCGGGTCCTTCTCGTGATAGAAGAGGAACTCCTGAGAGGCTTCAGTCATATGGACATCTCGTTTCAGCATTGTTTGTGCTTACATCGCGAACACGAGAAGGACCCCATCTGATTCCGTCAGTCCAGCGCTCAATGCCGAGCTATGCCAAAGAATCGGTATTCGGAACAAAGACACGGTCTCTATGACACTCACGCCTGTTGCTTCTGAGTTAGGCCCTCTTTCCTCCCACTTCGCAACATTATCAATTTGCCTCTTGAAAGAAGGAAACGTACGCACCACAAAGACACATCCTGAGGATATTGCACGTCGTTCCTCAGTATCCAATCGGCGAGAGACCATTGGTAGTATATTCAAAGACACCGCATGAAAGATAACTTGGGCGTCAGCTGGCGACCGTACGCGCAGTCCGTTGCATGTCGGTCGTTGCATCAGAAGGGGAAGTGGTAAGGGATGGTGCGAAAAAAAAGGGTGTGTTGAAGCGACAGTTCGCTTTATATAATCTAGCAGACGGTGAGAAGTAGAACAATTGAGCGTATGATGACCACAGTGGTTAGCCGTAATGCGAAGGTGGAGAATGGAGGGAACCAGGAGATGCGCTTTCCTTTACCGAGAATGAAAAGAGACCATGATAACCTAACTCTGTATTGTTAAATCAACTGATGGGGTTGCTGGGCCACGGCATGATGTGAAAGAAGCTTGGGCTGACGCCGAAGACCAACGCCACAGATAGAGTTTTAGGGGCGTGTAAGGCACAACTGATACTATCCGCAATTGGAAAACGGAAGAAAAAACATTAGCGAGATTCAGATTCGGAACTTTTTATGTTTTACCGTTTTGACGAAGGCGGGTGGAAGTGCGTACTATTACCAGGTGCGCGAACTTGAACTGCTTGCACCAGCTGAGAACATACAATATACTGTCACATTCGATGGGGCAGCCTCAGGAAATGAGGCTAGTTCCGCAACAAGGTTGCATCTTACACGGCGTGATCCATAAGGCAACCTTGGTTCAGGAGATTGGTTATAACTGCTTAGGTCAAGCGGTCCATCAAAAAAATTATGTTGTGTAGCTCTCTCAGCAGCTGCCGACAATGATGGTGCTCAACTGTATGAAGCATTGCTATGGATTATTCACTGACCGTCAAAAAGGACTTTGGTTGATTACCGAAGAACGCCGACCTAGGTGAAGTTAACATGGCTTGAGGTTAAAAACCTTTGAATTCATGAACGGATATGGTCATAGTGATGCAGTCAAAATCGGCCCCCTAAAAACTACAGCCAGATACAAGCGCCGTGCCATCAAGGAAAGTATTACGGTGCGATCATTGCGATGTCAGAAAAGTTCCGAAGACTATTTGTAAAAGCTGGAAATCCATTGATCTATAAATGAGATCTGCCCAGCTCCGCGAAGGATCTTCCGCCAATAGTAATACTCGATCGTTTCTTTTAGTCAGATGTAAATGAAAATGCTCAAAACGGTTCAATAGACGGTGGTTAACCTTATGGTGGAGTTATGTCGAAAGACCGAGACCCAACAACGCCAGCGAGGTGGCCACGACAGGGCAGTGACAGAGAAGTCGACTAGACAAGGAAAATCACAG